>CM033640.1:2655550-2810550 GCA_019453435.1 Rhinogobius similis | reverse complement strand
CTAAGGATGCAACTGTGTGAACGACTTTAATGTCCTCTGGAACAGCTGACTGTGGAGTGTGTTTAGACCGCTCCAAACGCTGGATTCTTGTATTAGTTTAACAGATGCTAAGGTCTGAATCTTGATTGTATTTGCGCTAGGGTTGTCAAAAAAATCGAACATCAAATACTAACTGATACTAAAACCAGTATCAAACCTCGATTCTCAAGTATTGAGAAAAAAAAACAAAGCAGAAAGAAGAAAGCATGGAATGAATGAGCCGGGCATTTGGAAAGGAATTATGAATTTACCCTGGCTTTTTACAAACAAATATGCAATTTATATCTCTATAAAGATATAATTTATTTATTATATCAAATATGGTCTGATCGTAGTGATAGTCCAGGTTTGAACATGAGAATGGCAAGATGTCTTTGTCTAAATTTTGATTTTATTAAAGTAAGTGTCAGCTTTGTGCTCCCTCTGGCTGAAAGTGGGTTCTGTGAGTTTTTGTAGCAGAAAGTTTTGATGACTCACTGCACCTGACCATCGACAGGCTTCACATTTCCACAAGAATGTGCTCAGAACGCAGCAAGAGCAGAGGCTTTCATAGAGTATGGATCTTAGAAAAACATGTTACAGTTTGCTGAGTGTACTAAACACACACGCACTGTAATTACACTATTTATTGTTAAGGGTACAGTTTTGCCTAAACCATTTTATTATGTTGTTTTCTCATCCAAATCAAACTTGGAGTTTCATTTCATTTTATTTGTATGCAGGAAAAGACTAAAATACAACAATCAAGTCTGACTTAAAAAATATTTTTCCATTCCTGCTCAGCAGCGAAGGACAGGAAAACAACATTCACATTCAGAGAAGACAACCCAAAAACACACTCTACAATTCACAATCAGTGACAAGTGTCGCCTTCAGCCACAGAACGTCTGAGCGCCTTTGGAGGAAGAAACGTGTGTATTTTTGTGTTAAATAGCAATGATCGATAGTCTGTATTATTGTATGAAATACATACTGACAGCCATTTTATTTCATTTTTGAAAAGAAAACTTAAAATCAGGATGTGCTCCTCTGCATTAATGAAGTCATGTCCATCTAATCATTTCAGCTCACTTTCATAGAGCTCACAGCTATTGTTTTAGCCTTATTTAATTCCACCGCTTCACTTCAACCAAACCCAAGAAAGTTGCTTTTAATGGACAGAAGTTAAAACGTCTGTTCTGTTTTGTACAATACAAGCTCCATCAGTCATGAAGTTTGAGTGTTGGTAACAGGAATAACAAAAATGTAGATAAATAAATGTATCATGTATGAAATGATCCACATTATAAAAACAAATGTATTTTTACGACCCAAGCATTGAGAACAATCAGATTACACTGAGAGCAATAAAAAAAAGTGCTTTCTTTGGAGTTTTGCCTGCAATTTACACATGTTTCATCTTGTTTAAGACAAGAAATCCTACTTAGACACAGACCCCAAAACACATCTTTGTTTTAAATGCTTTTGGAATTGGTTGAAAATGGTTGAAGATAACAAAAATATTCTAAACAATATGATGCAATAATTCACATTTATAAAATTGCTGTAATAAGAATTATGTGGCTGAATGTGTCTGGGACACAAAAGGCTTCACAGAATGACCGTTAAAGAACCCTCCTGGCTACTTCCCATCATCCCACACTGCTTTAGAGGTTTCCACAGTGATGCAGACCCACACGTGCATGTTTCCTCATGTATGCACTTTACACGCTGGTTCTGGAGCGTGTTGTTGCAGCTCCATTTGTCTCCTCCCCCTGGACTCCAGTTTACGTCCTCTTAACCCTGATAAATAAAACAGGTCGTCCTGTGCATTATTCAACGCTCAGACGATACTGTGGCCCTGCACTGGACTGCCAGCACCGGGCGAGTCTGAACTACAGCCGAGGAGTGAGAGGGGAGAGAGTGAGAGGAGAGAGAGGAGTGAGAGGAAGAGAGGAGAGAGAGAGAGGAGTGATAGGGGAGAGAGTGAGAGGAGAGAGAGTGAGGAGTGACAGGAGAGATACTGTGGCCCTGCACCGGACTGCCAGCACCGGGCCGAGTCTGAACTACAGCCGAGGAGTGAGAGGGGAGAGAGTGAGAGGAGAGAGAGGAGTGATAGGGGAGAGAGTGAGAGGAGAGAGAGCGAGGAGTGACAGGAGAGATACTGTGGCCCTGCACTGGACTGCCAGCACCGGGCGAGTCTGAACTACAGCCGAGGAGTGAGAGGGGAGAGAGTGAGAGGAGAGAGAGGAGTGAGAGGAGAGAGAGTGAGAGGAGTGAGAGGAGTGATAGGGGGGAGAGTGAGAGGAGAGAGAGTGAGAGGAGAGAGAGTGAGGAGTGACAGGAGAGATACTGTGGCCCTGCACTGGACTGCCAGCACCGGGCGAGTCTGAACTACAGCCGAGGAGTGAGAGGGGAGAGAGTGAGAGGAGAGAGAGGAGAGGAGAGAGAGTGAGAGAAGAGAGAGGAGTGAGAGTGAGAGGAGAGAGAGGAGAGAGAGAGGAGTGAGAGGGGAGAGAGAGAGTGAGAGGGAGAGAGAGAGTGAGAGGAGAGAGAGGGGAGTGAGAGAGTGAGAGGAGAGAGAGTGAGAGGAGAGAGAGTGAGAGGAGAGAGAGTGAGAGGAGAGAGAGGAGTGAGAGGAGAGAGAGTGAGAGAGAGTGAGAGGAGTGACAGGAGAGAGAGAGAGGAATGAGAGGAGAGAGAGAGAGGAGAGAGAGAGGAGTGAGAGAGGAGAGAGAGAGAGTGAGAGGAGAGAGGGTGAGAGGAGAGAGAGAGAGGAGTGAGAGGAGAGAGAGAGAGAGAGAGGAGTGACAGGAGAGAGAGGAGAGAGAGAGGAGTGAGAGGAGAGAGAGGAGAGAGAGAGGAGTGAGAGGAGAGAAGTGAGAGGGGAGAGAGAGAGAGTGAGAGGGAGAGAGTGAGAGAGAGAGAGAGAGGGAGTGAGAGGAGAGAGAGAGGAGAGAGTGAGAGGAGAGAGAGAGTGAGAGGGAGAGAGGGAGAGGGAGAGAGAGAGAGGAGTGACAGGAGAGAGAGTGAGAGGAGTGAGGAGAGAGAGTGAGAGGAGAGAGGAGTGAGAGAGGAGAGAGTGAGAGGAGAGAGAGTGAGAGGAAAGAGTGAGAGGAGAGAGAGGGAGAGAGTGAGAGGGGAGAGAGTGAGGAGGAAAGAGTGAGAGGAGTGAGAGGGGAGAGAGTGAGAGGGAGAGAGAGGAGTGAGAGAGAGAGGAGAGAGAGGAGTGAGAGGGGAGAGAGTGAGAGGAGAGAGAGAGGAGTGAGAGGGGAGAGAGAGAGGAGGAGAGAGAGAGGGGTGAGAGAGAGGGGGTGAGGAGGAGAGAGAGTGAGAGGAGGAGAGACAGTGAGAGGGAGAGAGAGAGGGTGAGAGGAGAGAGAGAGAGAGAGAGAGAGGAGTGACAGGAGAGAGAGGAGAGAGAGAGGTGTGAGAGGAGAGAAGTGATAGGGGAGAGAGTGAGAGGAGAGAGAGGAGAGAGCGGAGTGAGAGGGGAGAGAGAGTGAGAGGGGAGAGAGGAGAGAGTGAGAGGGGAGAGAGTGAGAGGAGAGAGAGAGAGGAGAGAGAGAGAGGAGTGAGAGGAGAGAGAGGAGAGAGAGGGGAGAGAGAGGAGAGAGAGTGAGAGGAGAGAGAGAGTGAGAGGGGAGAGAGGGAGAGGAGAGAGAGAGAGGAGTGACAGGAGAGAGAGTGAGAGGAGTGAGGAGAGAGAGTGAGAGGAGAGAGGAGTGAGAGAGGAGAGAGTGAGAGGAGAGAGAGAGTGAGAGGAGAGTGAGGGGAGAGGGGAGAGAATGAGAGGGAGGGAGAGAGTGAGAGGGGAGAGAGTGAGAGGGGAGAGAGTGAGAGGGGAGAGAATGAGAGGAGAGAGAGGAGTGAGAGAGGAGAGAGAGGAGTGAGAGGGGAGAGAGTGAGAGGAGAGAGAGGAGTGAGAGGGGAGAGAGAGGGAGAGGAGAAAGAGGAGAGAGAGAGGAGAGAGAGGAGAGAGAGTGAGAGGAGAGAGAGTGAGAGGAGAGACAGTGAGAGGAGAGAGAGAGAGGAGTGAGAGGAGAGAGAGAGAGAGAGAGGAGTGAAAAGAGAGAGAGGAGAGAGAGAGAGAGTAAGGAGAGGAGAGAGAGAGGAGAGAGAGAGGAGAGAGGGAGAGAGAGAGAGAGAGGGAGAGTGAGAGGAGAGAGGAGAGAGAGGAGAGAGTGAGGGAGGGGAGAGAGAGAGAGAGAGGAGGAGAGAGGAGAGAGAGTGAGGAGGGGAGAGAGTGAGAGGAGAGAGAGAGAGAGAGAGAGAGAGAGAGAGAGAGGAGTGAGAGGAGAGAGAGAGAGGAGGAGAGAGAGAGGGGAGAGAGAGGGAGAGAGAGTGAGAGGAGAGAGAGAGTGAGAGGGGAGAGAGAGGAGAGAGAGAGAGGGAGGGTGAGAGGAGAGAGAGAGAGTGAGAGGAGTGAGGAGAGAGAGTGAGAGGAGAGAGGAGTGAGAGAGGAGAGAGTGAGAGGAGAGAGAGTGAGAGGAAAGAGTGAGAGGAGTGAGAGGGGAGAGAGTGAGAGGGGAGAGAGTGAGAGGAAAGAGTGAGAGGAGTGAGAGGGGAGAGAGTGAGAGGAGAGAGAGGAGTGAGAGAGGAGAGAGAGGAGTGAGAGGGGAGAGAGAGAGAGGAGAGAGAGGAGTGAGAGAGGAGTGAGAGGGTGAGTGGGAGAGGAGTGAGAGAGGAGGAGAGAGGGTGAGAGGAGAGAGAGTGAGAGGAGAGACAGTGAGAGGAGAGAGAGAGGAGAGAGTGAGAGGGAGAGAGAGTGAGAGAGAGAGAGAGGGTGAGAGGGGAGAGAGTGAGAGGAGAGAGAGGAGTGAGAGAGAAGAAAGTGAGAGGAGAGAGAGTGAGAGGAGAGAGAGGAGTGAGAGGAGAGAGAGTGAGAGGAGTGAGGAGAGAGAGAGTGAGAGAGGAGAGAGAGGAGGTGAGAGAGAGAGAGGGTGAGAGGGAGAGAGAGTGAGGAGGGAGAGAGAGGAGTGAGAGAGGAGAGAGAGGAGAGAGTGAGAGGAGGGAGAGTGAGAGGAGGGAGAGGAGAGAGAGACAGAGGAGAGAGAGGAGTGAGGAGAGAGAGTGAGAGAAGAGACAGGAGAGAGAGAGAGTGAGAGGAGAGAGAGAGAGGAGAGAGAGGAGTGAGAGAGGGAGAGAGAGAGGGAGAGAGTGAGAGGAGTGAGGAGAGAGAGTGAGAGGAGAGAGAGGAGTGAGAGGAGAGAGAGGAGTGAGAGGGGAGAGAGTGAGAGGAGAGAGAGGAGTGAGAGAGGAGAGAGAGGAGAGAGTGAGATGAGAGAGAGTGAGAGGAGGGAGAGGAGAGAGAGTGAGAGGAGAGAGAGGAGTGAGGAGAGAGAGGAGAGAGAGTGAGAGGAGTGACAGGAGAGAGAGCGAGGAGAGAGAGTGAGAGGAGAGAGAGGAGAGAGAGTGAGAGGAGGGAGAGGAGAGAGAGTGAGAGGAGAGAGAGGAGTGAGAAGAGAGAGGAGAGAGAGTGAGAGGAGTGAGAGGAGAGAGAGTGAGAGGAGAGAGAGGAGTGAGAGAGGAGAGAGAGGGGAGAGAGACGAGTGACAGGAGAGAGCGTGAGAGGAGTGAGAGGAGAGAGAGTGAGAGGAGAGAGAGAGAGAGGAGAGAGAGAGAGATTTTTTAAGTCTATTCTTTGCTTTCAGTTTTCCCCAATTTTCATGTAGTTAACTATTCTTCTTCTTCTTTTTTCTTTTTTTTTCAGCAGGAGAGTTACAAAATGTATTTTTGAGTTTGGAAAGGTAAACCTTGTTACAGTCCAGCTGCAGTGCCACATCTAAGAAACAAGGCTGTTTCT
Organism: Rhinogobius similis; assembly: GCA_019453435.1. NCBI lineage: Eukaryota > Metazoa > Chordata > Actinopteri > Gobiiformes > Gobiidae > Rhinogobius > Rhinogobius similis. Next base: position 2,804,726 of record CM033640.1, on the reverse strand, counting down.
CTGTGAGAGGCAGTGATGCGATTTGAATGGATTTTGTCCACTAAATTTGCATTGACTAAAATAATTATTGGTCTAAACAAAGACTAAGACAGACCAAAACTAAATTAGAATTTGCTTGTGAAATCTGAACACTTGTCAGGAGCAGATTTGTGGAGAAGGCTTCAGCAGGCGGCAGAACATTTGGCGTGTGCAGAGCGCTCTGGGCTCCTCTATTATTCATATCAGAGGGGCTTGTTTATTGCAGTCATTGTGCACCGGAGGCACTGGGCTCTCCACCACGCCCCGGGGGTCCTGGTTCTTAAAGACACCACAGGGAGTCGCTCTGACAAACATGTCCAGTCTGTGTGGAGGGAACATGAGTTATGGAAGTCTGCAGTGACAAAGAACCACGGCCCAGTCCCACCCCCTGACAACAGAATGTATTTGATGTTTAAAGGGCCCATGACAGGGCGGACTGCTCACTTTACCTAAATGTACTTAAAAATCAATACATCAATAAGTGTATCCCCAGGAGGCGACTTGTGCGGAGCAGTTAAAATAAAGATGAAAATAAACACAAATTGGCAATTTAAAAATACTTTTGAGTGAATTCTGCGTCTCCCAAGCAAAATGTCCTCAATATGTTCAGAACTCTGCACTTTTTTCCACTTCACAAACTGAAACTTCCCAATTCCCAAAAAATATTAAATTGGTCCAAAATTTGTGGATCAGGGGTTTATATGCTCACTCCATCTGTCATCAAATTCTCCAATGTGAACAAACCTAATTAAAAAGACTTTTTAACTTTGGCGTTGGTCACCATTGTCCACTATAATAATAGGTTTTGATTTTTAAAGGACACATTCTGCTAAAGTGACTTTTTTGAGCTTTTAACCCTGTTCTAACAATGTTCCGTCATCAAAAACAAACCTGAAGTAGCATTTAGTTGCATTTACACTGTTTTGAGGAATGTGGAGTAGAAAATCCTCTTCCTCTGACCGTCAAAAGCACTTCCTGTTGAACTCCCTCAATCGATTCAGTTTTTTTCTGATTTTAGTCGTCATTTATCTGAGAATCTTCTGCTGTTCTTAAATCATCACAAACTCGTTCTCAGCATTTCTGCCTCTAAAGACCATTACTGCTACTGCTAGCTTGATCAACGCATGTCACACAGTCTCTTAAAGTGATAACATAACTAAATTGTATGAGCACAAGGTGCCATCTGCTGGCTACATACACTCAGTAAGTGCCAGGGCTAACTGTTCATTTGGTCCATCTTTTTTGTTGTTGTTGTTGTTTAAAACATTAAGGTACTCCAGAGCATGTTTAAAGGCTAATAACAATACAAAAAATATATAATATTTTTCCTTTAAATAGCAGGATATCACGATTATTCTTGCATCACACCAACCTTCTCCAAAACCTCTGCGGTGTGTTCTTTCTGAGCTCCTCTCTCCTGCCCCTCTCTGGGTGTGTCCATGGGCTCCTCTCTCCTGCCCCTCTCTGGGTGTGTCCATGGGCTCCTCTCTCCTGCTCCTCTCTGGGTGTGTCCATGGGGCTCCTCTCCTCTCTCCCGCTCCTCTCTGGGTGTGTCCATGGGCTCCTCTCTCGTGCCCCTCTCTGGGTGTGTCCATGGGCTCCTCTCTCCTGCTCCTCTCTGGGTGTGTCCATGGGCTCCTCTCTCCTGCTCCTCTCTGGGTGTGTCCATGGGCTCCTCTCTCGTGCTCCTCTCTGGGTGTGTCCATGGGCTCCTCTCCTCTCTCCTGCTCCTCTCTGGGTGTGTCCATGGCCTCCTCTCCTCTCTCTCCTGCTCCTCTCTGGGTGTGTCCATGGGCTCCTCTCTCGTGCCCCTCTCTGGGTGTGTCCATGGGCTCCTCTCTCCTGCTCCTCTCTGGGTGTGTCCATGGGCTCCTCTCTCGTGCCCCTCTCTGGGTGTGTCCATGGGCTCCTCTCTCCTGCTCCTCTCTGGGTGTGTCCATGGGCTCCTCTCTCGTGCTCCTCTCTGGGTGTGTCCATGGGCTCCTCTCCTCTCTCCTGCTCCTCTCTGGGTGTGTCCATGGCCTCCTCTCCTCTCTCGTGCTCCTCTCTGGGTGTGTCCATGGGCTCCTCTCCTCTCTCCTGCCCCTCTCTGGGTGTGTCCATGGGCTCCTCTCCTCTCTCCTGCCCCTCTCTGGGTGTGTCCATGGGCTCCTCTCCTCTCTCCCGCTCCTCTCTGGGTGTGTCCATGGGCTCCTCTCCTCTCTCGTGCTCCTCTCTGGGTGTGTCCATGGGCTCCTCTCCCGTGCCCCCTCTCTGGAGTGTATCCATGGGCTCCTCTCCTCTCTCCTGCTCCTCTCTGGGTGTGTCCATGGGCTCCTCTCCTCTCTCCTGCGCCTCTCTGGGTGTGTCCATGGGCTCCTCTCTCCTGCTCCTCTCTGGGTGTGTCCATGGGCTCCTCTCCTCTCTCCTGCTCCTCTCTGGGTGTGTCCATGGGCTCCTCTCCTCTCTCCTGCTCCTCTCTGGGTGTTTCCATGGGCTCCTCTCTCCTGCTCCTCTCTCCTGCTCCTCTCTGGGTGTATCCATGGGCTCCTCTCCTCTCTACTGCTCCTCTCTGGGTGTGTCCATGGGCTCCTCTCTCCTGCCCCTCTCTGGGTGTGTCCATGGGCTCCTCTCTCCTGCTCCTCTCTCCTGCTCCTCTCTGGGTGTGTCCATGGGCTCCACTCTCGTGCCCCTCTCTGGGTGTGTCCTTCCTGGGCTCCTCTCCTCTCTCGTGCTCCTCTCTGGGTGTGTCCATGGGGCTCCTCTCCTCTCTCCTGCTCCTCTCTGGGTGTGTCCATGGGCTCCTCTCTCCTGCTCCTCTCTGGGTGTGTCCATGGGCTCCTCTCTCGTGCTCCTCTCTGGGTGTGTCCATGGGCTCCTCTCCTCTCTCCTGCTCCTCTCTGGGTGTGTCCATGGCCTCGTCTCCTCTCTCGTGCTCCTCTCTGGGTGTGTCCATGGGCTCCTCTCCTCTCTCCTGCCCCTCTCTGGGTGTGTCCATGGGCTCCTCTCCTCTCTCCTGCCCCTCACAGGGTGTGTCCATGGGCTCCTCTCCTCTCTCCTGCCCCTCTCTGGGTGTGTCCATGGGCTCCTCTCCTCTCTCGTGCTCCTCTCTGGGTGTGTCCATGGGCTCCTCTCCCGTGCCCCTCTCTGGGTGTATCCATGGGCTCCTCTCCTCTCTCCTGCTCCTCTCTGGGTGTGTCCATGGGCTCCTCTCCTCTCTCCTGCCCCTCTCTGGGTGTGTCCATGGGCTCCTCTCCTCTCTCCTGCCCCTCTCTGGGTGTGTCCATGGGCTCCTCTCTCCTGCTCCTCTCTCCTGCTCCTCTCTGGGTGTATCCATGGGCTCCTCTCCTCTCTACTGCTCCTCTCTGGGTGTGTCCATGGGCTCCTCTCTCCTGCCCCTCTCTGGGTGTGTCCATGGGCTCCTCTCTCCTGCTCCTCTCTCCTGCTCCTCTCTGGGTGTGTCCATGGGCTCCTCTCTCGTGCCCCTCTCTGGGTGTGTCCTTCCTGGGCTCCTCTCCTCTCTCGTGCTCCTCTCTGGGTGTGTCCATGGGGCTCCTCTCCTCTCTCCTGCTCCCTCTCTGGGTGTGTCCATGGGCTCCTCTCTCCTGCTCCCTCTCTGGGTGTTTCCTTGGGCTCCTCTCTCCTGCTCCTCTCTGGGTGTGTCCATGGGCTCCTCTCCTCTCTCCTGCTCCTCTCTGGGTGTGTCCATGGCCTCCTCTCCTCTCTCGTGCTCCTCTCTGGGTGTGTCCATGGGCTCCTCTCCTCTCTCCTGCCCCTCTCTGGGTGTGTCCATGGGCTCCTCTCCTCTCTCCTGCCCCTCTCTGGGTGTGTCCATGGGCTCCTCTCCTCTCTCCTGCTCCTCTCTGGGTGTGTCCATGGGCTCCTCTCCTCTCTCGTGCTCCTCTCTGGGTGTGTCCATGGGCTCCTCTCCCCTGCCCCTCTCTGGGTGTTTCCATGGGCTCCTCTCCTCTCTCCTGCTCCTCTCTGGGTGTGTCCATGGGCTCCTCTCCTCTCTCCTGCCCCTCTCTGGGTGTGTCCATGGGCTCCTCTCTCCTGCTCCTCTCTCCTGCTCCTCTCTGGGTGTATCCATGGGCTCCTCTCCTCTCTCCTGCTCCTCTCTGGGTGTGTCCATGGGCTCCTCTCTCCTGCCCCTCTCTGGGTGTGTCCATGGGCTCCTCTCTCCTGCTCCTCTCTCCTGCTCCTCTCTGGGTGTGTCCATGGGCTCCACTCTCGTGCTCCTCTCTGGGTGTGTCCATGGGCTCCTCTCCTCTCTCGTCAGCCTGTCTCTGGTTCTTCACACCTGCTCCACCCTGAATGCATGATGTTGTCGTGCCTTTGGGTAAGACACTCTACACTTCTATCACTTGGAACTTAAAATCTATAAAATGAAACTATTTATTTAGGATGGATTTTATTTATTAGTAAATAATAAGAAGCATAAATGTTTGACATGAGCAGAATCGGGCAGAGTTGCCAAAAAAGATAAATAAATTTTAAAAAGTAGTACACAAAGTATTGATAATTAAGTCAATTAAATTAAACAGTTGAATCTGTTTTGTCAAGCTGTAAAATGCGTAGTTGTTTTCCTGATGCAGTTCTGCCCGACCCGGTGAGCAAACCTGCCCCAAAGCCCCAACATTAACCAAACTAACTATTCCTCAACCTAATCCTAACCTTAACCTGAGTGTGAACGAATATATTGTCAAAAATAAACAACACGGTGAGTGGAGTTTGTGTAAAATATGTATTACTAAGTCAACAAGTTGAATTCAATAAAGATTATCATTTATGCATGTCTTAAGCTATCAAATCTATATAAATAAAAATAATTATAATTAATGAAAAATAATTTATTTAATTGTATTTTTTGTTGTGGGATCGCGATATTGACATCTTTATCTTATATGAAAGACATTCAAACTCAGTGTAAATGAGCTGAGTCCCTGCTCCGGATGGACAGCTGACAGTGGCCTCTCTGTGTGTGGTCATTAGGAGTATCCACACTCACTGACCACTGCGGCCCTCAAAGCATCCATTTACAGGGCCCGAGGAGGAGGAGCCGAGAAGGAGCAAAGGAGGGGACGAGGAGGGGCTGAAGAGGAGCAGAGAAGGAGCAGAAGAGGCGCAGAGGAGGAGCCAAGGAGGGGAAGAGAAGCCGAGGAGGACGGGCCAGGGAAGAGTGGAAGAGGAACCAGGGAGGGGCTGAGGAGGAACAGAGGCAGAGGAGGGGCCAAGCAGGAGCTGAGGAGGAGCTGAGGTGGGGCTGAGGAAGAGCTGAGCAGGAGGGGCTAAGGAGCAGCTGAGGATGGACAGAGGAGGAGGAGCTGAGGAGGCACAGAGGAGGAGGGGCTGAGGCAGAGAAGCTGAGGTGCAGAATAGGAGGAGCGGAGGAGGGACTGAGGAGGAGCTGTAGAGGAGCTGAGGAGGGGCTGAAGAGAAGCTGAGGTGCAGAGGAGGAAGGGTTGAGGAGAGGAAGAGGAGGGGGCAAGCAGGAGCTGAGGAGGGGCCGAGGTGGAGGGGCCAAGGAGGAGGGACCAAGGAGGAGGAGCCGAGGAGGAGAAGGGGCTAAGGAGGTGCAGAGGAGGGGTCGAGGGGGAGCAGAGGAGAAGGGGGAGGGGCTGAGGAGAGGGGGCGGGCGCAGACTCAGACAAAACCCAAAACGTGTCGGCCAAAAAGCTTTACTCAAATTCTCTGTTATGTTCTCTGTTATGAATGAAAAGCTGTGGAAATGAGCGTGACCCACTGAGGGCCCAGCGCTGAACCCACAGAACCAGCAAACCTGATTATGATTATTATGATTACAGGACGGACGGGAAACAAAGGGGCGCTCCAAATTAGAGCTTTATATGACAATGCGGTCAATCACGAGCAGAGGTGTGCATTTTAGAAGGTGCTGTTGTGTACACAAGGACGTGACAGTTACAGGAGCAGTACCCGATTTTTACTGTTGAGAAACGGGAAATACAAAAGTAGTCCATGTTTTGGATTTTTTTTGCAGGCAATAAAGTCAAATCTGTGTTGCTCCAGCACAGATATAATGGAAAAGCATGGGGTGAAAATGAAACCACGACATTTTCTCTGCATCTATTTAGAGCGTTTTATCCGACGAGAAGCAGGAAGTGCGCCGTTAGCATGCTAATGTTTGTTAGCTTTACCCGTGAAGGTCCCTGACGCTCTGGGCTCAGAGACTGATGACAAGTGCTTCTAAACTCAGCATTAGGAAAGTGAGTGATACATGAGACTGAAGTAAAGACTTTAAAACAGACTAGTTCTGTTCTTCACCTCACAATATGGATCATTATATGACATTTTGAGGACCTTTTTCAATCAGAGATTCAAAAGACATAATATTTTAATTTTAATCGCTCTGGCAATGTTCCTAATTTTTTATCGTTCTGAAACCCAATCAACATCAAAATTTAGAATAAATATTTAGGAATACAACTAGTATTACCATGTCCACACAAAAGGCTGGTGCTGTCAGAATTTCCTTTTGCAAAATGTACAAAAACATTTAATTCCAATTATTCGACATTGAATTAGGCTGGCAAATTTTCAGGAATTTTCAAAGTTTGAACATTTGGGAATTATGGGAATTAACTTGGATTACCAGTGTTGTAAAATGTCTGTGTTTTCACAGCTGCAGTCAAGAGACTAACAGCATCAAGTCATCATGGCCAGATCTGACCACTAGGGCGTCATAAGGAGGAGTTTTAGGCATCGAGGACAAATGTGGCTTTAAGGATAGACTTTAGGCTTGGCATGTCTAAATGTCACCTCATGTTATCTGTGTCTCAGATGCTGTGGCCTCCAACGTCCTCAAACTAATGAACATCAGTCACATCTGAGCACAAATGAAGAGAAATCATTCTGATGACTTTCTAATATAGTACAAACTATCAGAGAACATGTTTAAAATGTACCCTAAAGGGAAATGGGATGATTGGGCTTTTGGTTTTTGAGGCATGACAAAGTTCAGACACTGCAAAACTTTCAAGACAATCTTGCTTTTGCTAAAGAAAGATTGCAAACCCTAACCCTAACTGAAACTACTATTAACCTAAAAACAGGAGAAAACTTGCAAAACCTTTGAATATCAAGCCATTGCAATAAAGCCACGAGAGAATCACCAGCTCAGTACTGCTGAACATCTATGAGTCAGATTCAGAGGACCAGTTCACCGTGACAACACTATGGAGCTTAAGCTGCGGGCGCAGACTCACCGATGATGTAGTAGTCGTGCATGCTCTTGAACTCGTGGCCCCACAGGTTAGGCGAGAACTCCTGGAACTTGATGGTGAAGCGGCGCTCGCGCGTGGGCTCGTCGCAGGTCAGCACGATGTTGGGAGTGCCGGTCACCTCGCAGCGGTCGGCCTGGTCCCGGGACGACACCAGGTACAGCTTGTAGAACTCGTACTCCGGGGTGGAGCGCGCCGTGTCCAGCGGGGGGCAGATCAGGTCCAGTCTGTCCCCGATCTGAGGGTACAGCACGTAGCCTTTGTCATCACGGAACCTGGAGGAGCAGAAGCAGAAGACAGAGCTGTGAGAGGAGCAGGGGAGGACATGAAGAAGAGTGGACTCACAGCAAGTGAACGAGCTGACTCGTGGGACAGGTATTGTGAGGATGAGACTATGAACAATAGTATTGTGTATCATGATAAAAAGGTAGACAATAATAGTTTATTGGTAGAGTAAGGACAATTCATTAATAAAACCTTTCATTACCATGTCCTGTTATTGTCCCAGGTATGAATTAACTTTGATGTTTGAGGGTCTGTTCCCATTCAATCTAAAGGGAGAGAAACTGCTCCCCAAAAGATTCATTGAATTCATTTCATGCCACAGTGTAATACAGTAATATTGCAAAAGTGCAATACAGGACAATACATTAAGAAAGCATTATAGAGCCTAAAATATAATTTTAATAATAATAATAGAAAAAGAAATATATAATAACAAGGGGCAAAAGAACTGGATTCCTGGGTGTCTCTATTTTTTTCTATTTTTCTTCTTCAGAATGAGCCCTTTCTATTTTTGACCTTGCATTGTAAATAGGGCCCAAAAAGCTAACTCTGAAGCTAACTTGCTAATTAGCATTAGCATGTTTCTTACACTTTTTTCTGCTGAATAACATCCACAGTGTTATGCTTTGACATAAACCAGCAGTGTAATCAAGCTAAGCTTCACAAAGGCATGTCACACACCCAGGTAAAGCCTCTAGGGGGCGCAGGGGAATCTGTGCACAATGGGTTAGCATAAGGGACATGCTAACTAGCCTCATTTACATTTTAGGCAGGATTAGTGTAAACATGTACATTTTATTTGACAGGTTTGAAAAAATGTGTTTGTCTTTATTGCACTTGTACTTTTGAGTACATTTCTGCACAATTACACCGTTACATGCACAAAAATATTATAATATAGACTATTTAAACATAGTTTTGACCTAGAGCTCTGAAACTTTACCGCGTTTGACCATAGATCCATAATTGTAGTGAATTTGGAGTGTCTGTGAAGCATGTCTCGGCTAAGGCCATTTGAATTAAAGTGGTTACTGTGAGGAGAGCAGATGAATGACATATTTATCATGAAATAAACTTGTTATACTTTAATATGAGGATTTCCTTCACCATTCATGTGTATGTGATGGAACGACTGATTTGACATAACTCCAGTTATCATCGGCAAAGTGTAAGAGTTTGATCGAGACGAGAGAGAGAATTTTGTGTCACGTTACATAGTAGCCTGCCTTAAATTAACTTGATTTTGGACAAGAACAAACACAGCCATCATTTCTGTTTGAATCTCCTAATCTTTTCCCATGTCAGTGAGCTGCAGGTGTCGGGACTAAAAATACTCCAGTCTAAATAACCACTCCACCAGCTTTGAGATAAGGCTCAACTTCGTCAGACTTTTATTAGTCAAAGGAGTGTTTCCAGATAGTGCCACTGCAGATAGGCCACATCCGAGGCAAGTCGGACCATGCCCCGATTGTTGTGTTCATGATGATGTCATAATCTCAGAGGGAGATTAAAAAGAAAATATATATATATATATATATATATACACTCACATACACTGGCTCATATTCATCTTATGCTTAAATTCCTTTAACTGACAACAATCACATCTTTGGAGTTGAGTAATAGCAACACTTTCTGTGAACAAATTTTTTAAAATGTTTTAGCATTAACAATGAGACACAAACAGAAAGTGTCCTTTGGTGAAGTATTCTGTTTTAAGTCTTGAACATGTTTCAGAGACAGCAGATCTGTCAGGATTTATTCATTTTAGGCTGACTGAAAAAATATATTGAAATGAATAGAACAGGAAGTACTGCGTATTAGTAGTCGTACAATGAGCAAGCCAATTTAAAAATAAACAGCCAGCTGAAATTCCGTGCACAGAGCCCATTGCATTTGACTTAATCATGAAATATTAAAAGGTAAATTCCCAAATGTTGAACCTGAGCATTTCTCTGTGGCTAGACCAAAAAACTCATTGTACTACAACAAAAATCTGCATTTTAACAATATTAATTTTAGCTGCTCACTGTCTGTATTAAATATTACTGGTCGATGGAGTGTGACGTCACATGAACACAACCTGTTCTATGTGTTTCTACCTGGTTAGCATAACATTGTATGTAGCATCACTTCACGGAATTATAGATTGTATAAAACTTCAAGCATTCAAGTTTTATTTAGGAATCTGTTTTTATGTATAAAAAATTATATAACTTCTATAAAAAGCATCTGTTTCGATCAAATGTTGTGGTTACAAAGGAGACCAAACCAGACTGTTCATGCAGGCTCTTCCTTTGGGCCCCGTGAGTAAAGTGTTTGGGCCCCGCCGCTGTAGTTTATCAGCTGTACTTCTGCTAAGACCCAAGCACTTAAACTTCACTCAGCACTCATTTTACAGCGTCTGTCTGCAGCTCTTTGATAGCAGCATGTGAACTCAACTACTCTATGATGTTATTGTTGTATTCAATCAAATGTGTTTCAATTCAGCAAATAAGCAACAGTAAACCCAAATCTGAGCACAATATCTCACAAAAGTATCATTCTAACAATAATAATCATAACAAACTAAATATATATCGCAATAACATCCAGATCCTGCTGTCAACATTTGACTAAACTATTAGGCATGTACATTTATGTGTTATATAGATCTATAATAGAACTGAAATGACTGTGTGTATGTGTGTAGTATGTAATGATAGTGTATCACAATATTTTGATATGTTTGCACACCCACATATTTAAGTGTAAAAGTTGGATACTGTGGAGAGCGCTCACATGTCCACGAGCTTGAACATCTGCGTGAAGACTGAAGTAGGAACAAAAACAAAGGACATTTTGTTTTTTTCACAGTTCTATTGCCTAAATAATTACAGTCTTTGCGATTTAATAATAGCTCCAGCTCAAATAGTTATTCCATTTGACTGCGATGGTTGGTGCAGACATAGCTCTAACGTGTCCCACACTCACTCCAGACCCACACATCACTCCACAGCTACAACAGCCGACACAACGGTTCTATTCCCTCCGTGTTTAATTACTCTCTGTAAACCAACATGCTGTTTGCACACGGCACGCTCTTATTCGAACAACCCCGGCTCAGATCGGGGTACGTGGGCGTTGCCGGGGGAACACGAGCCCGTACAAACACTACCTCCACCAGCGAGTTTGCCTAAATCCAGCCACCCACATCCAGAAACACGGCTCCCTCTCCTCTCTCCACTCCACCGGCTCCAGCTCCATGATGGGAGGAAAAACAGCCACCTTTGACTCCCTCCGTGACGCATCGTGAGGGCGCTATCTGATGGTGCCCCTGAGTCACACAGATGAGCTGCAATGCAGAATGGAACGCTGAACAAAGAGGGAGAAGAGGGAGAAGGGAGAAAGAGGGAGGAGGGAGAGAGATGCAAATAAAAGAGTCACCCGGAGAGAGAGAAAGGGAGGCAAGAAAGGTGGGAGAAAGGGGAGAGAGAGGAAAAAGACAGGGGAGAGAGGGGGAGAGAGAGGGAGAGAGAGGAAGGAGGGGTGCCCAAACAAACGCCATGGGCAGGTGCAGAGCTGCTGGAAAAGTGGTGAAAATAAAGTGGAGGAGTCAGGCGCTGTATGTGGCCAAAACAAAGAGAAAGACTAAAACACACAGAGAGAGAGAGACAGAGACAGACTAACACAGAGAGAAAGAGAGAGAGGGAGAGACTAACACAGAGAGAGAGAGGGAGAGAGACTAACACAGAGAGAAAGAGAGAGAGGGAGAGACTAACACAGAGAGAGTGAGAGAGAGAGACTAACAGAGAGAGAGAGAGAAAGACAGAGAGAGAGAGAGACTAACAGACAAAGAGAGAGAGAAAGAGAGAGAGCGAGCAAGAGAGAGATTAACACAGAGATAAAGAGAAAGAGGGAGAGACTAACACAGAGAGAGTGAGAGACTAACACAGAGAGAAAGAGACACAGAGAGAGAGAGAGAGACTAACACACAGAAAGAGAGAGAAAGACAGAGAGAGAGAGACTAACAGAGAGAGAGAAAGAGAGAGAGAGAAAGACAAAGAGAGAGACTAACAGACAGAGAGAGAGAGAGAGAGACTAACAGACAAAGAGAGAGAGAGAGAGCGAGCAAGAGAGAGACTAACACACACACACAGAGGGAGAGAAGGGGGTAGAGAAGGGGGAGAGAGGTGTGGATGTGCTTAACTCAGGGATAAAGTCCAAAGAAAACAGAACAAACACACGACAGGAACCTCTACTGACAGCAGCTGACGTCACCCAAACAACTGTTTTCTTCATAAATCAAATCTGAATTGTACTGGAATGATACTTTTTAATCCTGAGGTCAATTTCAGTGATTCACAAAAAACAAACGTTTAGTAATTCCAAGTTTGTAGCTAAAGCTAGAGAAAACAGGAAACTACTTGTTTGCTACCTGTTTGTCCTCCGCTTTTTCTGCATTTATTTCCTTCGCAACAAAGACTCTGCGCCGCGTTTGAGCCTCTCTTTATGTAACACATGTGGTTAATGTTAGATGATCATGACCTGGAAATACAGTGAGAAGGAAACAGCTGATGCTAATGTGCTTTGCTAGCCTTGTTTTGCTAAGGGTTTAGCATAAAAATTAACATCAGTGGAAATATAGCGCTTTATCACAAGATCAAGTGACAAATGTTTGGTGACAAATTTTTTTTTTCTGTTTCTGTCTGCTTTGTTCTCTTGTTTTCACCGGTGTTTCTGATCCAATCATCTGCTGCCGTGAGTAGCTCCTGAGAACACTGAGTGACCACCGCTCGGTTCCAGGAGTAAATTTCCTTTTAATTTTCTCCATAGGGATTGGGAAAAAGTATGGCACATATCATTTTATGTAAAATTTGGATGGATGTAATGGATATTAGATAACACAAGCAGCTTTTTAACTTTTAATGTTTTAATTGATCTAAATCTGTATGATAACTATGAATGACACATTTACTTGTACCGTGTGGTACTTTGAAGCGGGCGGGACTCTCCATAGACTGCATTGGAAATTTAGAAAAAGTATGTGTGTGTATTAGTATGTGTTTCACCTCTTGTGTACGGGCTCTGGTCTGGTTGTGGTTTAGGACCCGCGCGGGTCACTGGCAGATCGCCTGTTATGACTCCGGTTTACTGCGCTCCGTACTGACCAAAGCCATGCAGATTCACGGTTTTGTACGAGAACACTCTAGGTCTAAGGTCGACCCGAAAGACGACCAAACTGCTGTGGTGTCCGGCAAAAATAAACCCGCGCAGCTCCTGCCCCGCGGCCGCAGTGCTCCGAGGTCCAAGTAACAGCAAGCATTGATTTGAAGCACTTTCTAAGTCTTGTGGGTCCCGAACCGGAGTCAGTGTACATCTGGGGTTAGAGTCTGTTTAGTCCAGAGAAATATTACCATTATAAAAATACAATACCATCATTATAATCGCCAACTAGTCACTATTATCCAAATGAGTAATAATAACCATTTATTTATAATGCAAATCTCAAAGTGCTACAAGGTAAAAACATGAGAGAGAGCAGCCCTGGTCTACAGCCTGCAGTAAAAGCATGTGGTTTGGAGCAGAGTTCACGTCTTGAAAATCATGAATGATCAATAAGAGGAAAACTAAACCTGCTGTTATAAGACAAGCAGTGAAGCCCAGACAGCGCCTTTGTCCCGGAGTAGAATCACTCTCCTCCTCCTCCTCTGCCGTCCTGGACAATAGTGCTTTTGTGGGGTCACACGCTCAAAGCCCCAGGGGCAGGGAGCATGAGGGGGCCGGGGTGACCCTGGAGGGGGCAGGGCGACCCCACAGGAGGAGCAGCTCACAGCACCTCATGTTCTCAGTGAGAGCTGAAGGCCTTCATGACCCGGGCTACAGCACCTACCCCCTCCCCCCAGTGGTCAGCCCCAACAGAAATGTACTGATGTAAAAGTACTTCAACAAAGTACAAAGTGGTCCAAATATAATTCTAAAAGTAAAAAGTATTTGGGGAAAGTAGTACTCAATAGAAGTCGATAATCAGTAAGGAGACTGAGCCAGAGAAATCGATGGCCGTTACTCTCTTTTGTCCCAGTGTGCACGGCCATTGGATTATTTCCCCCAAATTATATAATTTGAGTTTACTACAAACTCATCCACAAACCTGCTTTACAACAAACTGGATGTGGTCACATTTTGTGCAGTGTTCAGATAATACTTTATGTATCCATGGGTTTCTGAATGATGATTAATTAGGACCGTCGCCATAGCAATTGACAATTTAAAACAAAATATTATATCTTTTGAATGAGAAAAGTGCTCTAAATGTTACATCTAACATAAGATGAAACGTATGAATTCTGTGGGCAGCTGTTGAGCCCAAACTAAATATCGGCCTCTGCAGTGGATATAAGGCCAATAGCAAATATGCTAAAAAGCCCAATTAGGCCAATAGGTCAATATTTGAGCAATATATATTGATATATGCTCAAGTAATTTATTGTAGGTGTAACTATCTGGACATATCTAACATAAAAAATAGGTCTACTAAACCACCATAAGGTATGTGTGATTAGCTCCTCCTTCAGACAGAAGGCAGTGACTCACTCTGTCAGAGGAACTGAAGAAACTACTCTGATGAGTGTCAAAAAGTATCTCTTAAAAACCCTTTGTCCAGTTGACGGAATTTACTTTACTTTTACGATGGACCCACAACTGAGTGATTACACAGATGTTAAATAAAGTACATTGGTTTTCAAAGGATAGACACAACGTGAGAAAAACTAAAACTGTGTCAGAAACACAAATGTTCCAATAAGTGAATACTGTCAACATAAAGCTTTTGTCACGTGTAGACCTGCTGCCACAAACAGTGTTCGGCCCACAGAGCATTGATACAGTTGCAGATTAGCTTCCTGCTGCTATTTTTTAACCTCCGTTTTTAAAGGCAAATGACACACAAGTCGCCGTGATGGCATTTCACAACAGTATCACTGAACATAACATTCCAATGTTAAAGAAATCACCTTCATTTAACAAACTGTTGAAAAACAATTGAATTTAAGCTCTTTTGACTAATTGTGCTGTTTTGTTGCAGAATAAAGAGCAGAGGAATTTGACCATGATCCTTTGCTCCATTTCAGTGCAGCCAATATGAAGAAATTACATGCCTGACATAAAAATATTCAAACATCATTAGCAATAGAGGTCACGCACTTACATAATTTCAATAAAAAACAATCCCCTCCACATTCCTCTGAGAACCCTGGAAAGCACAAACTGATCAAACATGTTTCTTTGCTTTTTTGGGGCCTATTTTTGGTCCACGGAGCTTTTGTTTTACTCATAGTAAATGGAAAACAGAAAGTAGTTTCTCCGTTGTTGCTGCGACTGTGCAGAGCTTATCTAGCTTGTTGCTTAGGGAAGGGGGAGATTAAGGACACTACAACTCTCCCTACAACATTCAATTTCAACATTTGGACTCAGAAACATGTTATTTAATGAGAGAAAGGTAATGACTTCAACTGTGTGTGATCCCAAAGTCTGTCAGCAGAGCGTAGCTGCATGTGACGCTGGAAATCTGAGTTTATATCTCTGCACTTGAATTTCTTCTTTGAGATGTCGGGTGCAAACTAAATATTAAAAGTAGACATAGCTCATGAACTGTAGCTCATACAGTTTTGCACCTCACTGTTGTGATGTCATCTGCTCCACCTCACACCGTGACCAGGTCCACTACACTTATCTGTAATTACACGAAACAAAAACTGGCACAAAGTTCAAATCAAGTGAAAAAAAAAATATTTCAAACAGCTGAGAAAGTAGTGCTGTGATTGTGATTGTTATCAGAGCCGTGGAGCTGATTCCAAATAAATAATAATAATGTTCAATATTTTCTATTTGGATATTTCTTTCAAAAATAATTCATCTTCCACAGAGTTATACAACTAATATCACTGGATTCTATGACATGAACGTGAACTATTGCATGTTCTTAGGTGGACGCTGTATCTGACGCACAGTTTCCTGGACTAAGGTCACAATTCTGTCATTTTCAGTAAAAATGGTAACCTGCGTAACCATAGAAACACAGCACAGAAGCCGGATCCCGACACTGCCTTGTTCCCCGTTGTATAACACAGGAATAATCAGCTGAAACTCAGGGAACTCACAAACAAACTCCAAAGAAAGTATCCAGGTCGAAGCATCTCCCTCCTCTCCATCTGCGCTTTCTCTTTTCACTGAATGTTCAGAATAAAAGACCAAATAATGCACACATTTTGGTATTTCCAAAGAATCAACAGGCTCATGTCTGTTGTAGACTCGAGCACTGAAGCTAACGTTGATTATAAATGTCTCTGGATTTAGGTCCACATTTCATATTTCCACATTTTGAACTTAATAATTATTTATCATTGTTAAAAGATGTGACCCGGAGCCTGGTGTTTAGATGGAGGTTGTGCCAGAGTGAATGGGTTAAAAGAGAGAGACTATGACTGTACTGTTTCATAAGAAATCTGATCACATAGATCTTTGAGTCTGAACGAAACAACATGGAAAAGAACATTTCACGCAACAGTAGAGGTACTTAACGCTAAAAACAAACCTAAAATGAATTCAAAACTTATAGTTATATTTCCGTGTTTATCCGTTCACCGTTTCCGGATTACTACAGTCCGTAAGAACAAGTAGATTACCGACTTATTCATCGTGTGTGAACACACACACACAAACAGACGTCGCTTGGTAATTTCAATTTTACAGATGCCACAAGGTCAAACTAATCCCATCCAAACGGGACTTTACTCACAGGAAAGAGGAACTAAAACAGTTACACAAACGCACTGTACTGTTAGTATTGTGCTGTTACACTGTACGAGTACAATTTGAGCACTTCTTATATGAGCAAAGTTTATTCTCAAAATGTAAATAGCCTTTACCTGCAAGTGTCTAATAATATGTAACTGCTAAACTTTGACCTTACTGGTCTCATGAAAACTATCATGCTATCATGATCTGTGTTTCAGCGGTCGAGTGTGCTCGCTCTGCTTCTCTTCATTTGTCTGAACCACAAAAATGAAAATTGAAAACAGATTTTTTTCTCTCTCTCTTTCTCTCTCTTTGTTAGAGGTCGCCACAGACGAGTCGCACAGTGATTTTATTTTAGCCCTTCCTGCCCCAAGTGGGAAACGTTAGCGAAGTGTCTTGCTCAAGGACATGATGACAGTAGAAACTTCAGGTGAATGCCAACCAATGTCACATCTATGGTGATTAGTTAAAATACATGTACTATTTACAAGAAGAAATGCTTTATTATTAAGAATGATTCAGGCTCAATAACGACGTTCATACTTGAGCCCTTCATTATGTGCTGTAGCCTCAATCATTCAGGATCTTTGTATATTATTTATATTTAAATGATTTAGTGCTTTGAATTAAGTCTTTGTTCCTGTTTTATTAATGCTAATTAAGGTTATTAAAAATGGTACCTTATGTCATATTTATAATATATTTATCACTTTCTTTACGTAGCGAAATGGCATAAATGGAGGAGGGAACATAAATAACAGCAACACTTTAGAGTAACTCCCCTTATTCCTGTCTTAGTAAAGCATGAACAAAGACTTATCTCATACTGAACAAATAGTTTATTAAGCAAGATTCAGGATTAGTAAATACTTAATTAGGGCTAGGGCTAGGAATTTGGGTTAGAGTATTAGTTAATAAGCCTGAATCATTCTTAATAAATTCTTTGTTTACTATTAATTAAGTCTTTAGTCATGCTTTACTAAGGCAGGAATAAAGGGAGTTATTCTAAAGTGTTTCCTAAATAACTATTAAAACGTTCTATAATGCGGAAAGTTTGGATTACCACCTTGTGATGTCACGAGATGGAACAGAGCATTTTGAGAGACTGAAACAGAACACGACTGCAGAACAAGATGGTAAGGGGGCACTGTGTACATAATCTCCATGGAGACGAACAGATGACTCCACCAAGTGTTCTGGTTTCAATAAGGAAGGACAGAAATGTGAAATGTCGTTCAGTAGAACATTCCAGAGAAAGCAATAACAAAGTTCATTTAGCATGGACGCTTTACTGCAGAACCGTTTGTATTTGCTGACTTCTTTCAGCGCCACAACTACATACAGTACTAACAGACAGCAGTCAGTGTGAGGGCAGCTCCTTCTGTGAAATAGGAAAAAGTAGAACTGGCAGTATTTCCATAAAGGCCCCAGGGCACAGTTCTTGGAGTGGGCCTGCACACGGAGCTGTGCATGGGGCCCCACATGTTTAATCCAAGCATTTGAAATGAGACCTGCCTTCTCTCTCTGGCTCTGCCCACAGGCCTGTGATACTCGGGCTGCAGCGGAACGCATCTGCAAGACATTTGGGGTTTCAACTTTTCTTCCTTTCCTCTCAAAGTCTGCAGCCAGGGCGAAGCTGCTGTACCCCCAAAGCCCTCCTCAGTCAGGCTGAAGCTGCTGCACCCCAAAGCCCTCCTCAGTCAGGCTGAAGCTGCTGCACCCCAAAGCCCTCCTCAGTCAGGCTGAAGAGGCTGCACCCCAAAGCCCTCCTCAGTCAGGCTGAAGCGGCTGCACCCCCAAAGCCCTCCTCAGTCAGGCTGAAGCTGCTGCACCCCCAAAGCCCTCCTCAGTCAGGCTGAAGCTGCTGCACCCCAAAGCCCTCCTCAGTCAGGCTGAAGAGGCTGCACCCCAAAGCCCTCCTCAGTCAGGCTGAAGCTGCTGCACCCCAAAGCCCTCCTCAGTCAGGCTGAAGCGGCTGCACCCCCAAAGCCCTCCTCAGTCAGGCTGAAGCGGCTGCACCCCAAAGCCCTCCTCAGTCAGGCTGAAGCTGCTGCACCCCAAAGCCCTCCTCAGTCAGGCTGAAGCGGCTGCACCCCAAAGCCCTCCTCAGTCAGGCTGAAGCGGCTGCACCCCCAAAGCCCTCCTCAGTCAGGCTGAAGCGGCTGCACCCCAAAGCCCTCCTCAGTCAGGCTGAAGCGGCTGCACCCCAAAGCCCTCCTCAGTCAGGCTGAAGCGGCTGCACCCCCAAAGCCCTCCTCAGTCAGGCTGAAGCTGCTGCACCCCAAAGCCCTCCTCAGTCAGGCTGAAGCGGCTGCACCCCCAAAGCCCTCCTCAGTCAGGCTGAAGCGGCTGCACCCCAAAGCCCTCCTCAGTCAGGCTGAAGCGGCTGCACCCCAAAGCCCACCACAGTCAGGGAGCATGGGGTGCACCCCCAAAGCCCTCCTCAGTCAGGCTGAAGCTGCTGCACCCAAAGCCCTCCTCAGTCAGGCTGAAGCGGCTGCACCCCAAAGCCCTCCTCAGTCAGGCTGAAGCGGCTGCACCCCAAAGCCCTCCTCAGTCAGGCTGAAGCGGCTGCACCCCCAAAGCCCTCCTCAGTCAGGCTGAAGCGTGTGGGGTGTGGGGAAAGAATTGAAGCTCCAAATAAATCAGCAGACTGCTCGATAGTGGTGGCAGTAGCTTAATTGATAGTGAAAAGGGGGTAGAGGTTCAATTCTCACTAGCATTTGTAGTTAGGCACGCTTCTACTAGGCCTGGTACCACGGCTTATGTTCGTCTCTGTGCTCCGGCAGCTGACGACACCCAAACACAAGACATGTTCCCTAAATAAATAAAACGTAAAAATTTCAGCGATTCACAAAAAGACGTTTAGTTATTCCAAGTTTGTAGCTGTGAGACATGGCTAAAGCTAGAGCAAACAGGAAACTACTTCCTGTTTGTCCTCTGCTTTTCCTGCATTTATTTCCTCCACACCACGTTCGAACCGCTCTTTATGTCATGCATTGGCTGTGAATAATGTTACATGATTATGACGTAGAAATGTCATATTTTGGGTCTTGACAAAGCGGGTGTTGTGCATCAATAAACAGGAAACAGCTGTTGCTAACATGTTTTGCTAGCTTTTTTTTGCTAAGGGCTAAACATCAAGGTCAGCATCATGTTGAAAGCTTTATCACAAGATCAAGCCAGTGTTTGGTGAAATTATTCTTTTTGCTTCGATCTACTTTTTGCCGTCTTGTTTTGCTCTGAGTCTGAGTTCTTTCTGATCCAGTCGTCTGGATATGACTGCTCCAAAGCAACCCAATGGAAACAAGACTCTGTCCCAGGGAAAGACACTTCAGCCTGTGTGTGAATGCTGTAGCATGAAAGGCAGCCTCTCCCTCGTCCATGTCCTCCTCTGGCCCAGCGTTGCCAGGTTTCAGTTTTAGAGCCTCTGAAAAACCACCCAAAACCCGCAGAAAGTACGGCAGTGCCACAGACCTGCCCACCCTCTGTTTTTACATAGACAATGACTCCGGTCAAACTCGTGGAAGATGGTTTTTACCCGTGGAAACTCTTAAAAGACCTGACAACACTCCTCTGTCCCATCTCCGCCACAGCAGCAGAACCACCAGCCTCCTCAACCGCTCCACGTCCTTCTCTTCACCATCACCTGTGTCTTGACCCTTCATCACACACTGACATCTACAAGTGTGTCCAATTGATAAAATACTGAGATGAATTATTCTGAATTGCAGCAAAGCAATAACATTTCATACAAGCAGAAAAGTTACACAGTGCCTTTAAGTCTCATCTACTTTTTTGTAAAAATTGAGGACTTCATGATAGCAGCAGAATTCTTTAATTGTTTTACAGAGAACACTTTTTGCCTGTTTAAAAGTCACCGAAAACCATTGTCACAAGACTTTTTCAACAACAAAAACATTTTCAAAGTGCCTTTAAAGTTGCTACCTTTACCTGTGGGGCCGGCGGAGACATTGCACAGTGAATGAATTACCAGCTCCCTCTCTCTTTTCTCTCTCCTTTCATCCCAAACCCTTTGTCCTTGGCCCGGCTCCCCGGTGCACCTGGCTCTCCATCCTCCCATCCTCTCCTCCACCTCTCCGCTCTCTCTCTTTCTCCGTTTGAAGCGCCTGTTTGTCTCCCGGGTCGGATGATTGACAGCCGCGCGCGAGGCAGGCCGCTCTCTGGTGACAGATAAGGACTTTGGCTCTATTACTCACTCCGCCTCACACAACCACACACACAAACGCGCACACACACACACACACACGCACACAAACACACACACATTCACATACATACACACAACACACACAAACATACACGCACACATTGGGTTTGTTTGAGCAACTTGTGGGGACGTTCCTTGGACACGCTCTTTTTTTGGATGTTATACTTTTTGTCAGGTCCTTAGTATTGACTTATAACATTAATAAACCATCATTCTCTCCCGCTTGTTCCCGTAAGGGGTCGCGGGTGACTGGAGCCTATCCCAGTGACTTTGGGCCTCAGGCGGGGTACACCCTGGACAGGGCTGACACAGAGACACGGACAGACAACCATTCACTCTCACATTCATTCATTAATTCATTTTCTACCGCTTATTCCCGTTAGGGGTCGCGGGTGACTGGAGCCTATCCCAGTGACTTTGGGACTTAGGCGGGGTACATCCTGGACAGTGGCCAACTCGTCGCAGGGCTGACACAGAGAGACAGAGACAAGGACAGACAACCATTCACTCTCACATTCATTCACTAGGGACAATTTAGAGTTGTCAATTAACCTACACAGTCATGTGTTTGGACGGTGGGAGGAAGCCGGAGAACCCGGAGAGAACCCACGGTAACACGGGGAGGACATGCAGACTCCACCCAGAGGGATCATGTGATGTTGGGGTGGTTCAGAATTCGAAACCACGATGTTGGGGTGGTGCGGGATTCGAACCCACGATCTCCTTATTGAGAGGGCAGAAGCTCTAGCCGCTCTGCCACCGTGCACCCTCGTTGCCAATTTACCTAACACTTGCATACGTTCTAAAACATGAGATGCCAAAGCACAAAAGCATAAAGGCCAATAACAACACAAATAATACATGATTTGTGTCCTTTAATGAGACTTGCTGCTGTCACTCCTGCATCGCTGACTTTAAATGTGTCATAACAAACTTGGAGTCCCCGCATGGCTCGGTCAACATGTTCACACGGGCGGATTCTATTAGCATCGGGAAGAACTGGGTGTAATAAATAAAGAACAGCTTGAATGGAGGCATAAACAGGCAGAGGCGCTGCTGGGGATTTGAGCGTCGGTGGGAGTCGACCTCTGCGTCTGAGTGTAACGGCGGCCTGTCAAATATACACCAGGAAAGACATTATGCTAATACAAACATGAAGACGTTCTAAAGCCGGGAAACGGAAGTGAAAACTCAAAATGGAGGATTGTTGGAGACCTTATTACTACTTCCTGTCAAATGTCTGTCGCCGTCAGCCAATCACAGCCTGGTTATAGTGTTGTCACCGTACAAACATTTCAAACTCAATTTTAATACTAAGGAAGTTTTGTCGAATAATAAAAACTAAACATAAAAGGTTCATATTGTCTTGAATGCCGCTCTCTGCTCAGACACTTACCACCTATGGGTTCTCCTCAGAAAAAACCTGGCAAGTGGATTTATAAACTGTAAGAAAAGGATAACTTTAGATACTTCCACAAGAAAATATAATGATACTAAGTGTACATAAATTGTGATGAAATTGGAATTGTGATCTGACTCAAAGAAAACAGTGATATTCATGTTTTGGCATATGGTCCACACAGTGAAGACTCGATCTGAGTTCCACGTCACAATCTTAGAGCCTCAAACCAGAGCAGAAACACACTGAACATCCAAGAACACGTCTGCGTAGGAAACATGAAGCAATGACACACGAGTGAATGGGCTGTACCTGTAATACCTGGTACACAAACTCTGTAAAAACAGCACTGTCTGCATCTAATCCATTCATTTTCTACCGCTTGTTCCTGTTAGGGATCGTGGGTGACTGGAGCCTATCCCAGTGACTTTGGGCCTTAGGCGGGGTACACCCTGGACAGTAGCCAACTTGTTTCAGGGCTGACACAGAGACCCGGACAGACAACCATTCACTCGTTCACTACGGACAATTTAGAGTTACCAATTAACCTCCACATGCATGTGTTTGGACGGTGGGAGGAGAGTGATGGTGGTCTGGTCTGGGAATTGAACCCACGATCTCTTTATTGGGAGACAGTAGCTCTAACCACTCTGCACCCTGCATCAAATTGGGTGTTTATTCTCTGTGAAGCAGGAAACGCACTGTTAACATCCTGATGATGATGAATAATGATAAACGGGCTCTGAAAGTTGTAAAAAGCATGTATAAACTCATGGCTGTGAATAAGTTGAATCCATTAAGTGAGTTAACTGCGATACATAGATGTAGCAAACCGTTTAAAATGAAGTAGTTCTGTTCAGGTTTTAGAAAGGGTTAGAATCAAGTACGCTATGGTTCAGTGACGAAAAATGAACTAAAATAGAAACAATATTTGACTTCATGTTGACCAAAAGAGTAAAACTAAATTAAAATTCCCACTGTCCACCAGTGTCTCGGCCCCGGGAGAAGGCTCTATCTGTTCAATAAACCTGACTAGCTTCTTCTCCTGGATGAAGTCGCTGGGCGTTGATGGCGCAGGCTGTTCATGTTCTTGGCAGAGGTGCAAACTGCAAATGAGTGACAGGGACGAGGTGAGAGCGAGAGGAAGAGGAGGAGGTGAAGAAAGAAGAGGCGTGTGAGCAGGTGCAGCTCCGAGGAAAACATGGAGGTGTTTGGTGTGAGCGAGAGGAGCCAGGAGAGTGACAGCTCCAGGACGGGATAAAACACAGAACACTCCAGCCTCACAGCCAGAGGGTTACAGGTTGGACTCCTGGAAACCTGGAATATCTACATATCTCTATATCCCTTTTTACCCTGATGATGATGATTTTTATTTATAGAGCGCTTTTCCACCTAACAGGCACCCAAAGCGCTCTGTAAATCATTGGAAAATTAACACATAAATATCAACACTTTTTTACACATTGTACATTGTCGTTGTTCCATCTTATGTTTTATGTGGACATTATTTTTAAATCAGGGAATTACAGTGATTTTTATACTTTAGGGTTGAAATATGGTTTATCACAACATCTAAAAACTACACTGCAAATACATCAGTAGTTGTCATTTAAAATAATTGTTGATTATTTAATAATCGTTAGCCTTTATCTGAACTATACAGACTATGACATGTTCTTAAAGATATGTTATAACAAAAATTATGTTTAATTAAAATATAACTAAAACAATTAACAATTTGTGATTTTAATCAATAATACATGTTGTTCCTAAATATTCTCTTTCTAAAAACCTTAAGTTGGCATATTTTTGCCTTATCTGGTCAAAAGTTGCAGCCCTGGACTATACACAACAACAAAATATTGCAGAGATTTACTAAAAACCTACCATGATTCAGTTACAGATTTTTTAACACATCTATGAGCGTTTACATTCGGAATAAAAAAAATACAAGAACAATCCAACAACTCTATGCCTTTCAAAACATGTTGGTAGAAGTCTAAACTACATTTAACAACTTTTCCATAAAAGCTTATAGAGACATTTACTCCCCTGTGAAGACATTGTATTATCTAAATAAATACAGAATTTAGCAAATAGTCATTTTGAAAAATCCTATCCACAATTGCATGTAGCGTTTGCATGTTCTCCCTCTGACTTGATTCCACTGATGCTAACTAACACGATGAGCCCACATGCTTAGCAAAACAGCGCTAGCAAAGCACATTAGCATCAGTGGTTTCCTGTTTATCGATGCACAGCATTCGCATCTAGACCCAAAATATGATATTTCCAGTGCATAATGCATCTAACATTATCCAAAGCCAATGCATTACATAAAGAGGTCAAATACAAAAGACACATTTTCTTACGGAGAAAATGAAGTCTACCTTAACCTTTCTCCATCGGCTGAACACAAATACTTTACACTGACCAAACAGGACGGGGGTCATAGGTCACGGCTGAGTGCTGATGCTGCACACAGGCAGACAAAGCAGATTAACACTCGGCCGATGTGCTGGTATGTGCCCCCCACGCACGACCCCGCTGCCCCCATTGGCCCACAGACGATCAGATGTTGCAGGTTGCACCAATGGGAGGTCAGGGTCAAACTGTTCCAGATGATGATGTCACGGCTCCCAATTCACAACCAAAACAAAAGAGTTTAGAGAAAAATGTAGCCCCTTGATGCTAACCTTGCCACAGAGTAAACATGATATGACTTGGCTGGGGATTAACTTGTGAGGAGAAATTTGCGAAATTGACTTTTAATCATAGCAACCCTCGTCAAAAACATACCTGTGTTCTGTGACGATCTATTTATCTACCTGGAATTGTATTTCTGCTTCATTCATGCTTGTGTCAATCCCGTTTACGAGGTCCTCTGTGTGGCTGAACACCCACAACTTACTCCGTTTGAATTTCCCCTGAATTGTTGTGTTACAGGCAAAAATCCAGAGCAGTTTGAAATGTGTGTTTTCCAAATGAAGGCATTATTTTAAGTTACAAAATGTTTAAAAGCAAATATAAGTGTCTCGGCCCCCACAAGAATCCATATGTCCACTTTTTCTAAGATATTATATGTACAGAGGAGTCAGTTATTTATTAACGATATGATTGGTAGCATAAATTGGGTTATCTATGGCTCAACAAATGATATGGCCCCTGTGATTCCAAAGCCTTTAGTAAGATGACTGTATTCTCAGTTTAGGGGCCCTCAGTGTGACTGAATCGGCCCCGGTCTCTCTGCAGTCTCTGATTAGTCGTTATCAGAGAGTGGAGCTCCGCCTGAGCGCTGCACACGGCACACCACACAGTGTACAAGCATTAATCACACTGTCTCTGATTATCTATGCACCCAGCTGGCTAATTAACACATGGTCTGAAGCAGAACTAATGCGCCGTGCTAGCTGCTCTCCTCCCACACAGCTCCTAGCGTCACCTGGAGTTAGCCGCTCCCTTCTGTTCAGGCGCTGGAGTTAGCTTTAGCATTCAACAGAAACGTGCAGCCTCCGCGGCATGCCACACAGGTTGTGATCTGAACCTGTGACAGAACATCAACCTTCAGCCATGTTTGCGCTAAGCCTTTATAAAGATCAGGACTACAGTCGCTAGGGATGGGACAATTTGGCAGTTAGTGGTACAGTTTGTGTAATCATGATAATCACCAACAAACATAATCGCTATTTTCCACCAGATTCTACAGAAAAAAGACACTTATCCATAATGTTCTCAAGATTATTGTTGTTTTCATTTATTCGTGGGTTTAAAGTTCTTCGTTTTTGGTCACATTTTGAGGGCTTCTGCCCATTCAAAAGACTGAATATTTTCTATGGCAACTTTTTTGTCACTCGTAATCCCATAGATGGCGTAGAGAATATAGAATTCTAGAAGTTGAAAGATTTTCTTCTAGTTGTTTAAACATGCAACTTTTTCATAATGGAAAATGTCTTCATCAGTTACAATTTTAAACCGTCATCTATTTTAATAATTATCGTGGTACTATCATTAAATGCAATTATTTTGGTTATGAGAACTGTCGAAATGTCCATATCGTCCCATCACCTAATGCTGAACCAATGGAGATTTAAAGCAAAACTTAGGGTTCATTCAAAAGTATTCTGACACTAGAGCGATCATTGTATTTACCAGTATTACTTACCATCAGCTTCTTGTTTAATTTTATAGCTGACATTATACAATGTTACAGGGGTTTTACTCTCTTACAACAAATATGGCGGATTTTGCCAATATTATTCAATTTAGGAGTTTCATAGCAGTGTTGTATGTAACGCTGCAATAACCAAAACAAATGGCAGTGGAACAATCCCATTAACTACTTGTCATGTTAATTCAAGATCAGTTAGAATTAGAACTATTAACAGAGGTCAAGTATTTAGTTAAGTGAGTGGCAAGCAGCTTAAACCAATCATAGCACAGAGCCTTGGTTTTCTCTCAGTGTCTCAAAATCCAATATGAGTGAATGGATTTTCCATTTTGCCGTGTCCTGGGCAAGCTAAAAAAAAACAACAAACGCCATTGCCAAATTTAAGAACCAGACAATGGCCTGGGACAATATTTGCCACATTTTATACCACTTTTTTCCAAAGGTCTTTTTTCAGTTTGTGTTGTGCCGCAAAGTCTTTTTTACCAAGAAAGTGTGCCATGACTCGAAGACTTCAAAAACACTGCCATGGAGTATATGGTAAAAGCAGCTCTTAGTGACCAAGTGTATCCACCTGGAATAAAAACCCTGATAAATCAAAGAAATGCATTTTGGGATGAGAGCGCGTTGGCTGTGCACGAGCGCTGAAGCAGAACGGGTTTGTGCGACCCCTGAACACGTTACAGAGATTTAAAACTACTTCCTCCTTTTACAGTTTGTCCAAGCTTGAACAGTGCACATAAATCAAGATAATGAAACAATTCGACTGCCCTCACCCACCTGTAACTTCCACAGCAAATTACGGTCAACTTTTAGCTGTAATTAAAAATGTCCGCCTCCCATCACTTCCACAGCCGCGGCGCTAATGCCATGCCACTCTGCAACACGAGCTAGCATGAAGCAATTACCATTCATGTACATGCTAATTTACACAAGTCTCCAGCTAATGATGTGTTTTAGCTTTAATTAGCCTCGGGATTATACCGCCAGAGCCAATCGCCACCACAATATGAAGCTGCAAATGAGTGCGTCCATAATGTCAGCAGAGACAACAGTGCACGGGGAGGTCACAGAGAGGTCACGGCGACGGGGAGAGTTAGCACGTGGTTAGAGAAGAATTCCACAAGAACTGAATCGATAGACTCCATGACTAAAGACTAAATCCAGACCTTTATAACACAACAATGTAACTCACACTGCAGCGCTCCAACCGAAATGACACCAAAACAGATAATAACAGACCGAGAGCTTGTACAAAAACCACGCTGAAGTAGAGCTGTGCCATTCATTTTAAACAACAGAGACTATAATTAGACGCAGAACGCACACAAACGGCTCCTTCTGACCCTAAGAACCAAAGTGTCGGCGGCCAGTGCCTCTGGTTTTATGTCTCGTCTTAGTCAACACCACGAGCGGAGTCAGGACTCAGGACAGGGCCCAGCTGTTCACCTGAGACCTCCAGATCCAGAGCGCAGACGTGAACATGGCCTGGCTCCAGCCGCTCGTCTCCCACAGGACACACGTGCGCTCTCAAACAGCAGGATTACTCGTTCGACCACACAGACTCCTCCTCCTCGTCACACATGTCCAGGCTCCAGTGGAGGATTTATCCACAGAAACTCATCGTTTTGCCCTGAGTGTTGCATGATGAGCTAAACTATGATCACTAACAAGAAAACAAAAATGAATAACTTGAATAACTGTAAAAATGTGTATATCATGACTAGAGATGGTCAGATATGTATTTCTTCCCAGCCGAGGTGATAATATACAACATCCAAAAACTGTCTCACTGAAATTTGTCAGAATATTTTCTTTTATTATAATGTATTTATTTATTATATATTTATTTATTTAGATTTTTATTCTGAATTTTCCTTTTTCAGTCTAAATTAGCATTGACTTAGTTTGATACTTTGACAAATAAAACAAAATCAAATCAAACAAATCAACAAATCAAAGCATGAACATATTTACTTTAAGACACTTCCTGAAGGTGGAAAATCAGCTGCATGATTCTATGGAAATAGAAAGTTAAAGCCATACTTTCGAACATTCTCCATGAGACAGGTCCGCCAAGCTAAGTGAGTATTAATACATTTTTTAATGCAAAAACATGCATCATTTATTTGGTTAAAAAGGTGGGTAATATAGGATTTTTTAAAAATGTAGACAATATTGTGAATTTTCTTTTGAAGATGATTAAAAATAAAAATGTGATATTATAAACTTTAAAATCAGAGTACAACAAGGTAATTCATTTGACAGAGCTTTCACATTTGTATAATTAAACCTCAACTAATATGTTTAAAGACATATTTTACACATTTCTGTTGGATTGACATAATATTTCTTATTAATATTTCTTGTTGTCATGTACAGTGTCCTTGGGTGTTTTGAAAGGCGCTTATAAATAAAATGTATTATTATTATTAATATTATCTGAATATCTTTATCGGGAAACTCAAGATTTTTTTGTCCGTATCATCCACCACACAGCACTAATGTCAGCCAATCAAAAGGCCCACAGATTGTAGTGAACGTCGCATTCATCCGGAATAAAAGAGAATTTGTTGCATTCTCATAATGCTATAACCTCCTCTTTAGCTTCACGTCTCTTCTCCTTCCACACAAAGGGGAGACTCACTCGAAGACACGTCTGATGCAGGGAAGACAAACTGAATACACTTAAACAAACAAGGATTTTTGCAAACAAAACTCTGCCAAAAAATGTGAGAATTGTACCTGACTTGACAACTCTACACGCACATTACAACGTCAAGCATGGGATTAGCGCTGGCAGCACACGGCGAGCTGGATGGAAAAGCGGCAGGAGGGATGCGCGCGCACGGGAAATGAAAAGATAAAACTCTCCCGACG
This sequence comes from Rhinogobius similis, assembly GCA_019453435.1. NCBI lineage: Eukaryota > Metazoa > Chordata > Actinopteri > Gobiiformes > Gobiidae > Rhinogobius > Rhinogobius similis. The sequence continues at coordinate 2,775,756 of CM033640.1, read as the reverse complement.
CAGCGGCAGCGACAGAGTTAACGCCACTCTCTAGTCTAACGGATTATCTCTCCTTCTCCCTCCTTCAATCTCCCCATTGTTTGCCCGGCGATGGAAGCCCGCGTGTAGGGGGTATTTTCTCTTTCGACGGCTAAATTAATAATACCCAAGCTCTCCAGATCCCCCTCGAGTTCCTTTATCTCTTCATTCAAACCAGCCCTCCTCCTCCTTCCATATCTTGCTGGATTCCTGGGTTCTATTATTCCGTTGGCTGTACTTTGGTGGTACGAGCACGATGTTATGTTAGCGCGGAGAGGGAATTCAAAGGATAGACAAGGCGGCGGAGCGAAGTTTGAGGTGTGATGAAACGCAGGAGCCAAGTGAGAATGTTGATGAGAAGATCTAGAGGTGGTGTGCCGTGCAGCAGCAGCAAAGTTCTTGGATGTTCTTGACACGTCTGTAGATTCCACTGTGGTGCGACGGTAGTGAGAGAACAGAACAGGCTTTGAGAGTGTAACCTGTTTTCTAGTGACGGCAAAATCAAATCATGGCAACGACCAAGTGCAATCATCAGAGGCGGAGATGTCTGATAAATGGAAAAAGCAATTATTTTTTTAAATGAAGATTCAGTTTGCAGTGAACTGTTTAAACACATCCAGGAGCAGTATTTTTTGAGAGAAGACACAAATATGAACTCATAAACTAATACGAGAATGTAACGCTGGGCCAGAGATTGAAAGATGGATGGATCCCGATCCAGATCAGTAACAGTGCGTAGAAGAGGAGTCACATGTTCAGGAGAAAGCACTGAGACAAAGCCACAGCTCGTCTCCTCACGAGTCCTCACGTTTCACACAGTATATAGCTCAGTATAGTGTGCATAGTGAGTGAAACTTATTCAGCACTTGGACATTGCATGTGTGTCTGCTGTTAAAGGAACGCACTCATGCTATTAGGTTTAATATTGTACACAAACGTGTTACAAACATCACATGTGGATTTATTGGTCCCATCGTCACAAAATAAAAACTGAAATGATCCTGGCACTCTTTACTTGAAGTCCAGCTGTCTGTCAATACAGGGTGAAAAATTGTCATACATTTTTCCCCCGATACTACAGGGTTAGCAGTTTGTATAAAACCAATGGATTGTGAAAATTCATGTCTTCAGAAAATGTACATTCCAATAAACTTCAGTCTTTGCAATTAGTTAATTGTGACCCCATGGTTTGTAACCTGGTTTTATGTTTGCACCATCCTCTGCTGAGAAATCTCAATACACAACAATATTTCAACTTCTCTGTGTGAACGAGAAGCGTCCTGTGTCCTTCTAAAGCAGGATAATTCCTCTTTTGTGACAGTGTAACAAGCAGACACACAGTATGTGTCCCGCAGCTTGAATGGACAGGACAGTGCAGCATGAGACCGGGGTGAGACTGGGGAAGGACGTGCAGCAAATTGTCAGAGCTGGACTCGAACTCAAGGCACAGCGGCCCGCCCTCATGACAGGCATAAGTGCTAACCACTCTGCCACGAGCCGCTGAGTTTCATTTGCGATGTTTATATTTTGAAAAATGGCTACAGAACCAAGTGTTGCTGCGTTCACGTGGTCCTCGAGAGCCACTGCTGCGGGGACGGACCAACATCTGCTCATCGGTGCATTTCTTTAAAACTTTTGACTAAACGTGACAACATTTCAGTGTTTACTGTCCATTGTCCAGATCATAAGAGACAGATTTGTGTAAGAAAAGCCTGACAGTCTTGGGTCTGTCACCATGATTACTGTGATGACTTATTGTTCAATAAATGAAAGCTGGGCAGCCCTGGACTGGCCATCTGCAGCACCAGGTATCATCATTCTATGGAGCAGCAGTGGATCTTTTGCAGGCGTCAACAACAGGTTGAAAGTAGATAACAAGTTACAAGATGAGGCAACATGAGCGAGGAAACCGGAGGAGGAAACCATACACCTGTGAAGAAGCAGACGCAGATGCTCACGCTATCAGCCACACGCAGCTAGTCCGGTAAGATCTGAAGCACTCCGGAGCATGTTTGCTGTATTTTCCTATAGCTATTAGCATTAGCCCACAAAACACGCAAATTCTGAATACTCCAGAGAGCGTCAAGCACATTTACGACAGTCAGTGTTGAGTGTGGAAACCTATTTGGTATTTAAGTTTAAGATAATAATGAGCGTGTAAAACTGTCTAAAGCTAAAGGCTAACTGAGCTTGTGCGCTTCTGGTAAGCTAGTAATCGCCATCAGAATCAGAAGAAGGTTAATTGCCATTATCAGTTAACAAAAATCACAAACTAGAAACTTGCTTTGGCGTAAGGTGCAACATATAACAATAGTAGCAAAATATAGAAAAGAAGGCATGTATAAAATTAAAAACAAAATAAAATAAAATAGACTACAGAAATCTACAGTTGGACAGAGAGTAGTGCAATGTGGCAGTGCTAATAGAGCTGGTTTTAATCAATGATTGTTAAAGTGGCAGGTGTTAGAGTGTTCATAAGTCCAACAGCAGAGGGAAAGAAACTGTTCTTGTGGCGGGAGGTTCTGGTCCAGATGGACCGTAGCCTCCTGCCCGAGGGGAGGGGCTTAAATAGTCCATGTCCAGGTGAGAAGGGTCAGCAGTGATCGACCTGCTCGTCCCAGTGTCCTGGAGACGTACAGGTCCTGGAGACATACAGGTCCTGGAGACGTACAGGTCCTGGAGACGTACAGGTCCTGGAGACATACAGGTCCTGGAGACGCACAGGTCCTGGAGACGCACAGGTCCTGGAGACGCACAGGTCCTGGAGACGCAGCAGGTCACCTTCTCATCATCATTTACATGTGACTGGTGAGAAGACCAGCTAAGTTGCATAAATATCAATAAATACAAGTTTCATATACTTTAAATGGGGATTGGCGTCACCATTCATGTGTGAAGGAGAGAATGACGTGTTTATGAAAGAAACCTCGCACTAACCACAAAAAACCCTCTGCTAGTCTGCTTAATCCTAAAACTTTATATTCTAATAATATAGAAAAACTAATTCAATTATATATACATATGATGCCTTGTAATACAATAAATCAGGCATGTTTCAGTGGTTGCAAAAATATCGCCTGAATATCGTTATCGAGATATTCATTTTTCAGCCTATTTGGTAACATTAAAATTTCAGCTGTATAATTAAAACTTGACACTTAAATGATACAAACTAATTGATTCTACTCTTTTTTTTTCACAGCTCATGTTATGGATCATTTGCACTGAGTTCCCTGGGATTTTCCTGCTTTAATGTTACTGTGTCAGTTTCATAAAGTATTATTACTGTTTATTGTGATATTTATTTTCTGCAACAGTATATCACACTTTAAAATGTGTTATCGTGACAGACCTAGACACCGGTGTTTCATTAAACACCACTGTAACATTAACAAGCAAAAGTTAAAGTATGATGATACAAAATAAAACATCTGAGACTAACTAGGCCATTACAGGCCTTAACATGGAAAAACATACAATCAGACTTTTTAACATTTTTATTAAAAAACAAACAAACTGTAAATTCCATAACAGAACACAATTGTAAAATCTTATGTCCCCACATTTGTGGGTGTGGTCTGTTTTGACAGCTCCACACAGAAAACAAAGAAACGTGGAGAAGTGTGACGGCGACCAGGACACGCTCTAATCCTGCTCCAGAGCCAGCTGCTCCTGCCGCTCTAATCCCAGCTCTTACTGCTCAAATCAACATTTTCTCACAGATTGCGTCATGCTGTTGGTTAAGGTTATGAGGTTAAAGGACACAGATTATTTGCATTACTGTCCTTTTCCTTTGCTTTGGCAATCCATGTAGTACAACTTAAAATAATATATTAACTGAAAGCACACGTCTTTTTCTCAGTCAGGTGTTCCCTCATCAGGATTTGTGTTAGCTCTCCCTCTACTGGCAGCTGAGGGAAATGCACAAACCTGTATTACCCTGACATGCAAATATAAGCACGTAGCTGTAATGAACGTGATTAGAGTCCAAAACATTTAGACTGAATGTGTGATTTATGGACAGACCTCCAGATCTACCTTTGACGTCACAAATCTGTGAAATGATAAAGCGAGTGTGTTTGTGAGGCACAGAGAAGGCACAGAGAAGACGAGCTCGTAGACCGGATTAATGAAGTTAAATGCAACTCCAGCCATGTTTTTGATGAGAGACAATGTTAGGACGGGGTTAAAAGCTCAAAGTCGTCAAGTCCTTTAAGTTAAATCCAATATTTATGAAAGCCTTAAAGCATTTGGAACTTTTATTTTTCATGATCAACTTGCACATTCCACTACATTAAAGATGCACTGTGTAACTTTTCTCAAGGAGAATACACCACCTGGTGGTTTCTGTGGACATGACATTGCTTTTTAGAAGTTAAACAAAACACTTTTGCAAAGGCTTGTTTAATAAAACGTATTTCTGATTTAGTTCAAAGATTTTTTTCAAGGAACTGCATTATTACTCAGTGAATAATAATAGCAGATAATAATAATAATTTAAAGCGGGTTGTACCATTTTTTTATACAATAAATTCAAATCAATTATGCCCCAATGCAGATATAAAAAATAAAACTCAGTTGAAAATGAGATCGCTGAGTGCTGTCTGCATCTAAGTGTAAGGCGTTTTATTCTCTGCCAAACAGGAAGTGCACTATTAGAGCGCTAGTTGTTGTTAACTTTACTGTGATTGCAAAACTCTGCTCTGGCCTCTGAAAGTTGTGAAAAGCACTTATAACTCATTAAAGTGAATAATTAGGATGCTCAGAATGCATTAAGAACAGGCCCGCTGACAGAAATTTGGGGGCCCCGGACAAGAAGCCTCACATGGGCCCCACTCTAATATAAATTAATAGGAAGAGGGTCCAATTCAGGGCCCCTAAGACCCTGTGGCCCAGGACAACAGACTCTTTTGTCCCCCCCTGTCTACTCCTCTGATTAGGAAAGTGAGGATTAACTGTGGACCCCAGCAACGAGTTTAAATTAACTAGTTCTGTTCATCATGTTTTTAAAACAGTAAAAATTAAGTACAGCACCTTTAAACAAGACATCGTTCCTACAGAACATTGTTAAAGTCCAACTGCACAACATTTCAGCCACTATTTGGACAATACTCTTTTAAATTTACTTTTTTTGATGACCAAGTGTCCAAATGAGCACTCAGGAGCAAACTTGTGACTGTGTGAAAAGCAGTGGGAGGGGTAATCCAGGCGCAGACAGCTTTGTGGAGTGATTGACAGCTCATCGCGCCACATTAGAGCCTCCAAGCACACAGAGGGAGGAGGGGGCGGGGATTATCTTTCCTATGACCCACCCCCCGCGGACCAGCACCACCCCCCTCCGCAGGGTCAAGTGGCGCGGGGCCACTTTCTGTTTCCCTGTCCGCCTCCAGAGCGCGAGCGAGCGTAATCATGAACCCACGCAGTCATGTAGCGCCCACAGACAACAAGCCCCCAGACAGCACCGAACATGCCACTGCAGGACGAGAGCGGCGCGTGGGCTTCAGTTTGACACCTGTGGGAGGAACATGTCCGGGCCACGTCCTGCACAAGAGAGATCTGGTGTCGCACAATACATCCCTAACACTAGATTTGATTAAATAATGATACTATAACAGCAACTGCTATATTAGCTTTCTGTGAAAATCAAATACAAAAGGCTTTACCAGCAAACCAACTGCCAGACCAGAACTGAAATGTAGGTGATGATGACTTCACTTCATTTTCCTGAGGGCCAGATTTTTTGGAGGGCTGTGGTCTCCGGGCCAAAAGTGCACAACACCCCAAAATTTGGGGTAGCAGAAAAAACACTAGATTTGTTTCAATAATGATAAAATAACTACTGCTCCTAGAGCTAAGCCAGAATTAAACCAGTAAACAAAAAACAATCTTTATTTTAATCTTTGTAAGATGGATCACAGGGCCGGATCAAATCGTTCGGAGGGCCTGATCAAGCCCCCAGGCCTTAAGTTGAATAGAACTGGTTTAAAAATTCCAGCCTTAACAATCTACACTTTACACTCGTCAGTTACCATACTGTTTGGCCCAGCTCTATTTTAAATGTTTTTTATTTTATTTGTTTTTTAACCCGATAGCTGCTTCTTTAAAGCTGTTAAGCTGTTGTTAATTGCAGTTCTGATAACTCTGAACTGCAGATGAATACAGGAGATAGTTGTTGATTCTACATGAAACTGTCAGATATTACAAACTGTGGAAAAGCGCGTACACCACACACGCCACGCTCAAACATCACTTTACGGCGCTGTAAATAAACCATCAAAACAACGTCAGCCACCGCTTTACGTGAACCTCCTTTTGACAGGACCAGGAGGTGCACAATAGAGATGCCACACACAGAGTCCACAGTGGGGCCTTATCACAGGGGCCTTCACACAGGGGCCCATACACGGCGCACTTATCGGGCCCCAGAGCAGCCACTGCTGCAAACACACTCTGCACATGTCAGCCATCCGTCACAGCAGCAGCTTTTGTCCACGTACAGGCCCTAAACGTGAGCACAATGACGACCCATCTGCCCTGTCCACCAGTCCCTCTGTCCTATCCTCATGTCCACCGGTCCCTCTGTCCTATCCTCCTGTCCACCGGTCCCTCTGTCCTATCCTCCTGTCCACCGGTCCCTCTGTCCTATCCTCCTGTCCACCGGTCCCTCTGTCCTATCCTCCTGTCCACCGGTCCCTCTGTCCTATCCTCCTGTCCACCAATCCCTCTGTCCTATCCTCCTGTCCACTCTCTGTCCTATCTCTCCTGTTCACTGTCTCTTCTGTTCTATCTCTGTTCACCGTCCTCTGTCTATCTCTTCCTGTTCCAACAATCTTTCTGTCTCTATCGCTCCTGTTCCACCAATCCTTTCTGTCTCTATCTCTCCTGTCCACCGGTCCCTCTGTCCTATCCTCCTGTCCACCGGTCCCTCTGTTCTATCCTTCTGTCCACCGGTCCCTCTGTCCTATCCTCCTGTCCAACAATCCCTCTGTCCTATCGTCCTGTCCACCAATCCCTCTGTCCTATCCTCCTGTCCACCGGTCCCTCTGTCCTATCCTCCTGTCCACCGGTCCCTCTGTCCTATCCTCCTGTCCACCAATCCCTCTGTCCTATCCTCCTGTCCACCGGTCCCTCTGTCCTATCCTCCTGTCCACCAATCCCTCTGTCCTATCCTCCTGTCCACAATCCCTCAGTCCTATCTCTCCTGTCCACTAATCCCTCTGTCCTATCCTCCTGTCCACCGGTCCCTCTGTCCTATCCTCCTGTTCACCAATCCCTCTGTCCTATCCTCCTGTCCACCAATCCCTCAGTCCTATCCTCCTGTCCACCAATCCCTCTGTCCTATCCTCCTGTCCACCGGTCCCTCTGTCCTATCCTCCTGTCCACCAATCCCTCTGTCCTATCCTCCTGTCCACCGGTCCCTCTGTCCTATCCTCCTGTCCACCGGTCCCTCTGTCCTATCCTCCTGTCCACCAATCCCTCTGTCCTATCCTCCTGTCCACCGGTCCCTCTGTCCTATCCTCCTGTCCACCGGTCCCTCTGTCCTATCCTCCTGTCCACCAATCCCTCTGTCCTATCCTCCTGTCCACCAATCCCTCTGTCCTATCCTCCTGTCCACCGGTCCCTCTGTCCTATCCTCCTGTCCACCCCACCCTCTGTCCTATCCTCCTTGTCCACAGTCCTTCTGTCCCTATCCTCCTGTCCACCGGTCCCTCTGTCCTATCGTCCTGTCCACCAATCCCTCTGTCCTATCCTCTTGTCCACCGGTCCTTCTGTCCTATCCTCCTGTCCACCAATCCCTCTGTCCTATCCTCCTGTCCACCGGTCCCTCTGTCCTATCCTCCTGTCCACCGGTCCCTCTGTCCTATCCTCCTGTCCACCGGTCCCTCTGTCCTATCCTCCTGTCCACCGGTCCCTCTGTCCTATCCTCCTGTCCACCGGTCCCTCTGTCCTATCCTCCTGTCCACCGGTCCTTCTGTCCTATCCTCCTGTCCACCGGTCCCTCTGTCCTATCGTCCTGTCCACCAATCCCTCTGTCCTATCCTCTTGTCCACCGGTCCTTCTGTCCTATCCTCCTGTCCACCGGTCCCTCTGTCCTATCCTCCTGTCCACCGGTCCCTCTGTCCTATCCTCCTGTCCACCGATCCCTCTGTTCTATCCGCCTGTCCCTCTGTCCTTCTGCTTGCTTGTCCTCTTGTCTTTCTGTCCTCCTGTCATGTCCTCCTCTCTGCCTGTCCTCCTGTCCAAATGAGCGAGTCGCTGGAAGAGGTTGCACTCACTGGAGTAAATAATGTGCTGTCATAATTTCAGATGGAGGACAGGGGCCTATATAACATTGACTTGTTTGTACAAAACAACCAGAAACGCCGCAAATCAAAAAACGTTCAACCTTATAATTGTTTGATAAGAATTGAATCCTCAGATTTGTCATGTTAAAAATGTGGCTTTGAGACCGCCATAAGCTGAGGGTCCACTGCATGATTAACTATCAAAGACTGTGGGTCGTAGGAACAGGGACAAAGATTTAACAAAGAAACTTCCATTCATATCAAGCGTGTATAATATTTTGTGATCTTGGACACAGTGAGTCCTCCTCCTGCCGTGTCTACCATCCATCTCTGTCCAAAATGTGACCAACAGTAAACACAAACATGGGACCAACAGTACACACAAACACGTGACCGAAATATTTCTTAATTAGATGCAGACAGGGCGTAGTGACATAGTAGACATATTAGCATATGAAACACTACATTTTTACAAGAAAAAAGTCAAATGTAATATTTTTGTTGATGACTAAAAGTTATTTGTCCACTAATTAAAAAAAAAAAGACACGTGAAAAGAAAAACGAGTTGAGACAATAAACACAATGCAATGTTTGGGTTTGTGTTAAAGGTATGTGACTTTTCTAGTGCAGGTTTGCCACTTGCTGGTCTTTGAAATATTATTGCTTTGCCTGGAATGTTCCACAGCATGACATTAAAATGATCTATTTATTGCTCAAAAACACCTTAAAAACGTGCATTCTTACGGCGAGCGCCCTCGCTTCTAAATAAAGCATGAGAGAAGACGGTAAACAAAAGAGACGAGCTATAGTAACCTGCTCGGTGACTCTACATGGGAAATGCCTCCACCGTCTGCACAACTACAACTCGAGAAGCACTAGTGAAACGCCAGGAGCCCTTTGTTCACACAGAGAGCGCAGGAGGAGGTGGAGGAGAGGAGTGGGGGAGGAAAAGGAGGAGAGGAGGGGGGTAAGGTACAGGGCGGGGAGAGGAGGCCCACATGGAAACCCTAGCCCAGGACTTGGAGCGTTTCCAGAGCTGGGAGCAGTAACATTGTTCAGAGCATGCATTAGCGAGTAAATACAAGAGCGCTAATGTGAGTGGCAGACATGCAGAGAGAGAGAGAGAGAGAGGGGGGAGGAAGAAAAGTGAGAGTATGCTTGTTCTCCCCGTGTAGTTCCGTGTGTTCATTCCAGGTACTCAGTTTTCACTCTGAGAACAGAAAACCTGCGAAAAGCTAGGTGCTCTTCTGCCCAGGAACGTGGGACAGAAATCCAGTTGCTGACCCTACATGGACTCCTGTGTTCCCGACAGGCCTCGCAAACACTGAGCTAATACTACATCCAGGAATGCCACTTGACATTTTTAGCTTTATAACTTATACATGCAACAAATCGTTAACATTAACCATTAAATAAGCATTTTAATAACCATATTACAGAAAATATTCCAACAATGGTGCAATAATCAGTTTCAACTGCTAAATTGCCACTTTGCTATGCTAGCAAACGTTTATTTTTTACAATGTTTTTTTACAACCAGGTTATGGTTAGGTTTTGTAACCGTTAATTTGGTCAAAGGTTAGGGGTTTGGGACAGGTTAGCCAAACAGACACATTTTAACAAAGGCTGGTTCATACTTAAAGTCAGTTCCTCGAAGCACCTGACAGCCAACCAGGAAGTTGGAAAAGTTCATTCATTCGTCTTAACAGTTTCTCTACAATGTCAGGAGGACGGTTCACCCAAACTGAATCACAGATAGACTTGATGCAAAGTCCATAAATCACTGCTGAAGACTGTGTGTGAGTTGGGTCAGAAAGTCCTCGTATTGACCTTATTCTGCCCCGCCCACTTTTGCCGTTTTTTGCACTTTTGTTGTAAACGCACTCCCGTTTGACGAGAACTCCATTAAAGCTAATGACGAACGAGGGAAAAGTCTCGCCGCTAAAATGTTACATAAAGTAGATTGATTTGTGTAAAATGTTTAATGAACACGAGCAACAACAAGTCACACTGCACCAATTTCCTGGTCAGTCTGAAAACATCTTTTTAGTCCATGTAGAACTTATTTTCTGTTGAGCTCCTCTGCTCCATGTAAACTAATACAACAGAAACAAGACGGCGGCGCGTACGGCAACTTCAGGAATAAGGTGAATAGTCCTGGTTTAGTTCTCCTGGTTCCAAGGAGTTGACTGAATGGAGCCCAAAGTCAATTCCACAGTGAAGTCATTTTGGTTTTTGTAAACAATTTTTGTTTTAAAAGATGAGATGCAAAAGTAAAGACGTTTAAAGGGCAACAACAACACAAATAATGCATAATATTTGTCCTTTAACACATGCATACTTGTCCTTTAACACATGCATACTTGTCCTTTAACACATGCATACTAGCACCCTATTCATCGCTATGAGTTTATAAGGTCTTCACCACTTTAAGAGGCCAGGGCTTGTGTTTAGTCATCACAGTGATGCTAACAACAACTAGCATACTAACAGTGCACGTCCTGGTTCATGAGGGATTAAACACAACGGTCTCATTTTGACCCTACGAGCTGCTACAATTATTCTGTTCTGTTCCAAAACAACTTTTCTTGATCATATATTTGCACAACACACATTTTAAAATCCTACTACACCCTCAGGATATTTTCTGATCGCATGGCCGGAGGACTAGACTACTGTTGACTTGCCCACAAAATCATTAAAACATTCGAAATAATTTGGCGTTTTCCGATCCCCGCACGGGCGTATAGGAGTGGACATTTAGCCAAAACATTGTCTGACCCACTAGCATCACGCGGCGCACCATTTCAAGGGATTTTTGGCCTAGTTAGCCCGTCTTTTATGCACTGCCAATTAGCCAGCGATTAATGAATAATTGAGTAACAGGAAAACGCAGGATTAAATTTTAACGAGGATCTTAGAAGGAGTTGTTGAACAAGTCATCAAGAGAAGGGCCGTATTGCTACAGAAGTTCAGATGATACCTCAATTAGTTGGTTGGGACTAACTCTGGTTTTAGTCTTGGTTTTAGGTATACTTTATAACCGGTTTGTTTTCAGGTTAGTTCAAGTTTAGTCCTGGTCAAGAATTTGTCTGTGTTGGTTAGGTCCAGAATAAGACTTGATTTAGTCCCTCAGTTTATAATGGGTTTGTTGTAGACAAGCCCTAGTTTGGATTTGGTTTGGTGATGGTCTAGTCCAAATTTGTAGATGTTTTAGTCTTGATTTTATCTGAGAGAGTGTATTCCAAAAATCAATGGGGAATAAATCCAAAACTTAACTTGGACTAGGCCTAACAGGATAAAACCTAGTCTACATTAGGACCAAAACCAAAGTCCACATTCGGAATAAAATTGGCTCAATTTTGGGCAAATAGCAAGTGTGAACGCACCCTAAAATCCAGGTCAGTTAACTTTGAAGCAATAAACTGGCAGATCATTTCAGGCTTTAAAATTGGAAAAAGAACAATTTCAGCGCTACAATTTAGTGTCAATTACACTGGCAGATCATTTTGTATTTGGAAGAATTTGGAATTTCGGAGAACAGACGACACCAATAAATACAATAATAAACACCTACATAAAATTGAAGAAATGCAAGATAAACAGGTTTAATGTCGTTACTGTGGTACATCCTGGACAACAATGGCAACTACCGTTCACCTGAAAACATAGTTCCTTTACATAGTGCACCTTTAAATCCTTTATTCGCCGTGTGATGGAAAGTGAATGAAATAATGTTGTTTTTTCGTTGTTGTAGTTGGTAACGTGTGCAAATCTCTATCGGACGACTAACCTTTTGGTGCCTGACGGAGGGAATCGCACCGACACACACACACACACGCTAACAGTACATGACATCCATAGCCAGGGGTCATGGTGAGACATTTACTGCCCATATGCTGCTGCCTTCAGGGACCTGTAGGAGCGCATGGAACCAAGCCAAACCTACTGACCACACACAAGCGGAGAGGGGCCTGAACGCATCACAATCAAAACATGAGAAGCCGCCGTCGTAAATATAGGCTATTAAAGGGGCATTACGTCACTTTTCTGTGTTGTACTGCTTTTTCCCAGTATGGTTGTTTAACGTTAGACTTATCTATCACTTTTTATTCACTTACAGGAGGTTTTGTGGTTCAAAGTAAGGTGGTAGGTGGTGGACCCTCCTCCAGAAACATTACATAGTGCACCTTTAATATCGATATGAAAATGAAAGAATGCGGCGACGTCAGAACAGGAGTCCTCTATGGTGTTTTTATAACAAATATTAAAAAGGAAATCCATAAATATTTTTCCATCATTTGTATTTGTAAGATCCAGTATCCCGCTATATTTATCCAACCACAAGACAACATCTGCAGATTAACGAGGCATTTTACCTGCCCCCATCTCAGTTAAACACCGCCTGAATATGAGAGGACGGTGTCAACGTAAACAAAGACATTTGAATAAATAGTGGTTTTGCGGTTGACAGATACTGTAGATTGGTTTGCCATTTCCTTTTCTTGTTCTTTCCTGGACTACAGCCTTTGGTACGAAGTGATTTAAAAGTCCATGACAGTGAAAAAGTAGGATGTACGATACAATATTAATATTACCAGTTTTCTATCTGGAGTGGCCGCCTTAAAATGTAGAAAAATAGAGATAGGTTGTTGTTAATTGTTGGTGGGATATGAACGGACTCATAGATAAAAACCCATCATATTATTTAGTTTTTATCAAGCGTAAAGCACAGAGAAATTGAAATAGCAAAAGTGCAGTTATATATGGCACTTAATTGGCACCCAGAAAGTATATACGCCCAAAGATCTTTAAGTCTTAGAGGGAAAAGAATATTTCGATCATGTTTTCTATGTAAATCTCACTTTTGTGGCCCTTGTTCCATTCCGAAAGGCTTTTGTATTCAATATTCAAGCAGGTGTCTTAGGTCAGAGCGGACCATGGACGATTTCAGACAAAGGTCCCATGTCTAACACGCACAGAATCAGCAGGCCTAGTAGTAATAATATAGTAGTAACAGCCTATGGTAAAGTAGTAATTATATATACGTTTTTTGATTTGTTTGTTTTTTTACATCGCATGACACAAAATGTAGGCTGCTGGATTTCCATAGCTGTGTCACGTAGCTCGAGTGACACAAATGAGACGAACGGAGAAGAAGAAAAAAAAAACGTGTCCCAGTTTTTGTCACTCTGCTTTGCAAGTAAATACGTTGAAAATAATAATAAAAAGTAATCTACGAGAGTTTAAATAATTGGTGTGTGTTTACATTTTGGGCCTACAGTTTTCATTAAATGTTTCGATCTAACTAAATTATTTCTCAGTGGAGTTCCAAATAACACGTAAAAATTGCAACAACAACAAAAAAATTGCAAAAAAAAAAAATAATAATAATAAGAATTAGTGACAAAAATACGAAAATATTAAGTAGGCTACTAAAATGGCCTAGGATTTAAAACTAACATTTAGACAAATTAAAATCCAAATAAACTAATCTCAAATCAAGTCATTCCGTTTTTTTTTCTTCGATGTACCCATTTAGCTCTCCGTACACAATTCTACTCGAACAAGTGGAGGAAAAAAACAACCCACAAACTCAATACCTCTCCTCGCATTTTAATTGTTATTTTCCAACTTTTACCCACACGTACATCTTCGTAGCCACAAAACCCAAATTAGAAGTTTGTTTCGTCACGCATGTTTCGTGTCTCCGGGAGCGCGTCGCAGGCTCCCGTGACAAACCCCAGTGTGTGGCTTTTTTTTTTTACCTTTCGTTCATCGAGTTCCAGTAGATCGGTTCCATGCTGCTGGCCGTCGTGCCCACTAAATCCAGCAAGAAAACCAAAAGGATGACGGCTCCATTCCCGTTCCCTCGCCTCGCCATCTCAAGCCCGACACCCATAAAGTGCAACTCCATCTGACCACGCTTTCCACGCACGGTGCCTATCGTCCAGATTCTCTCCCGTACGTAGTAACTCGTTCGGTTCCGGTTGCAGTGCGTGAAAGAAGCACGTTGTGGTCGCTAGATCATCTCCGCGGCTTTTATCCCACGATCATTTCTCAGCAGCAGCTCCGACGGGACTCCGAAACCAATTTAAACGCGAGCTAGAATTATTTGCGAGTACTCGTCCCCAACAGTGTTCCGTTGTTCCGGCTCGGCGTCTTTCCCATTACCTGCCGCGGCGTTAAACCAAAAGGGCAAACCCGGGCATCTTTGGGCTCCGCGAACAGTTCGAACAAGTGCGTTATACTCGTGTCCACGGCGTCATCCTAAACAAACGGAAAGACTTGGACTATACAATACGATCCCCGAGTGGAGCTTGTAAATCCCGTGCAAAAAAACCAAATCCACAAATTTGCAAGTAGAATCCAACGGGTGCGGGTTCCGGTGAAAAGGCTCTACGGTAGCATCCACGGCGCGAAACAAAGGACAAACGCGACTTTTGCGGTGGGAACGTGTCGTGTCGTTCGTCGGTGCAGCGGCGCTTCATCAGTGGCTCCTCGGCTCCGGTCTCCGCCGCTTTGACGGAGGAGGCGGAGGGAGAAGCGGCGCGAGGGATGAGCGGTGGACCTGCAGCCCCGGAGCTGCGCTCTCAGGACCGCGCGCACATTACCGCGCTCGGGTGGTCCTTTCTGTTGGAATCAGAATCAGAAACGGTTTATTGTAGGCATGTCCAAACTAAGGCCCGGGGGCCAAAAGCGGCCCGCAGACCAATTTTTCTTGGCCCTCAAGCTTCCTGGTGAATTGGCCCACATTGTCCTAAGACATATTTTTTACAGCAAATTTCAGATTTTCTGCTATTCTGACCTAAATAACTAACATTTTGGTGCGATACAAACCTGATATTAAAGCACTGAGACTGAATTTAGGTGTGGTGGCGCTTTAAAAATCAAATTAATGCAACTTTTTTGAACGTTTCACGATTTAACTGTGGCCCTCCGCTTGGTCTAAATTTCAGTATGTGGCCCTCGGTAGAAAAAGTTTGGACACCCCTGGTTTATTGCCATTGTCAGTGATCAAAAATTCACAAACATAGGAACTTGCTTTGACGTAAGGTGCAACATAAAACAATGAATAAAATATATAAAAGAGGCATGCGTAAAATTAAGAATAAAATAGACTAAAGATAGATAGGCTAAGACTATTGGTTTGTGATTCTCAGGGGCCCCTTGGGTGAGGACTTCGTAAACACTTCGTATACACTACACTACGCAAACTTGACTTTCTTGAGCTTTTAACCATCACGCTCCGTTCTGAAAAACAATGTGCGTTTGATGTGAATCGAGTCCTCTCCCCCTGGTCCTCAGAGAACAGAAGATTTGTGATGTCAAAGGTTGTGCAAAAAGTGCAGCGGTCCTGTAAATATTTGGTGACGCTGTAAACAAAACTCCACTTTTTCTGACATGACTTTCTCCCTCTGAGCCGCCATTTTAGCCTCAGGTCCACGACATCACGCCCACAAATTGAGTCACTGCATAACGCACCCTCACATTTCAATTTCTGCAACAGCATGGTAGAAAATGTTAAGCATCTCTTTTATGAATGTACCCGTTATTATTTTTGGAGACGACTGAACTGAGTAAACGGTATGCAATCATTTTAAAATACCAAAATAGAATTACTTTATACAACCATCAAAACTGGAAAATGTATTGTTAATTTACTAATCCTCTTATTTGTGCGAGTCTCTACTCTTTATGTTGTGTCTGTTTCTGGATGTTACGTTTCTTCCTGGTTTCAGTTGGTTGTGTCTCCCCTTCTCTTTAACACTAGATGTAGTACAGAACAGAATAGTATACCGTACTTCAAAGTATACTTACTGCAGACCAATTATTTAAAGTTCTACAACACGAGGTGACAGTAATGGTTCTAGAGGATGGAATTTTGAATTATGGGTGATGGAACTAAAAGGACAGCACTGGGGGATTATGGGGGAATGACAAATATCTATAATATCACTTTTTCCCCATGAGCCATTGAATATTTATATTCATGAATCTTCATGAATCACCATAAAAATGTAATTAAGTTTCAGGTCAGAAAAGTAGCCGAGGTTGTAGTTTGTGATGACACTATCCATGAGTTTGGTGTCTCTCCATCAGGTAATGTAGAAGGGGCTGGTGGTGCAGAATGGCAGCCTTGCATTCAGCCATCTGTCCCAGGGCAGCTATGGCTCACCACCACAGAACCAGTAAATTATTATATTACAGTAATTATAGGGAAGTGTTGAGTTTTTTTTATTATTTGTTGTTGTGGTTGTAATGTTTTGTCTCCAGTTCATGCATGGAAATGTGTTTTTTTTTTTGAGCTACAGACAAAAGTATCCTTGTGGTTAAATGTAGTGACCAAAAAATGACTAGGACCGGGGCCAGAAAGCACTGCAACCAGAAAGACGCAGAAGGGCCCCTGTGTGCGGGCCTCGGAGTGCGGGTCTCAGAGTGAAGGTCTCGAAGTGCGGGCCTCAAATTGCAGGTCTCAGAGTGCGGGCCTCAAATTGCAGGTCTCAGAGTGCGGGTCTCGGAGTGCGGGCCTCACAGTGCATTAGTCAGCGTGCGGGCCTCACAGTGCAGCTCCGGGTCTGCACCATCACTAGGGGCGCACTCACGCTCACGCGCTCGTCTTGGGGGCGGTACAGAGCCCCCACTCACCGGCTTCACTCCGGGGCGCCCCGTGGCTCGTTTGAAAAGGGTTGCGGAAAGAGAAAATGATTTTTACGTTGTGCGGCGGTTCTTTGTCCGAGGAGGAGGACACACAGGTGGAGTAACAGCGCGCTCACTGGACGATGTGGGAAGTGCAAGACCGGAGAGTCAGGAGGAGAAAAAAGCGCATGCGTAAAAGGGTTAGTGCTGGGTCAGTGGAGATGTGCTGCTCCAGACAACTGACGGACATGACTCCACACAGACTCTGGACTCAACCAGGGCTCAACCAGGACTCCACTGGATCTATAGCCTTTGGAGATTTACCCCAACTCTGCTCTAAACATTTACAAACTTAGATATAAACAATGAATAAATAAATGTATTGAGAGTTAACTGAGCCTCAAGGCTGTTGTCATCCTGCTCTGGTCCAACTTTGCGTTTAGTGCCAGGTCTAGACCCTTTAGTCTTAAGTGTGATGAAGGCCTAAACTCTGTCATATTAATTATAGATCTACATCTTGACTGAACCGGGTCTAATCCAGTACTAACCCACAACTAAAGCAGTGGTACACATGCTGTTGGTGCAGCCGATACTTGTTCTTCAGGTTCATTCTCACTCGTTTCTCTGTTAAACAACTGTTTCTTTTTGTCAGAGAGGATAGTTTGTTGCTTCTGCAGCCTGCTTTATGTTCCTCAGAACCTCAGAACGTGTATATACAGTATATAATCTATAATATATATATATATATATTCATTCATTCATTCATTTATTCATTTTCTACCGCTTATTCCCGTTAGGGGTCGCGGGTGACTGGAGCCTATCCCAGTGACTTTGGGCCTTAGGCGGGGTACACCCTGGACAGTGGCCAACTCGTCGCAGGGCTGACACAGAGAGACAAGGACATTGACAGACAACCATTCACTCTCACATTCATTCACTAGAGACAATTTAGAGTTCTCAATTAACCTGTACAGTCATGTCTTTGGACGGTGGGAGGAGCCGGAGAACCCAGAGAGAACCCACGGTAACACGGGGAGGACATGCAGACTCCACCCACAGAGATCGTGTGATGTTGGGGTGGTTCAGAATTCGAAACCACGATGTTGGGGTGGTGCGGGATTCGAACCCACGATCTCCTTATTGAGAGGCAGAAGCTCTAACTGCTCTGCCACCGTGCACCCTTGTATATATATATATATATATATATATATATATATATATATATATATATATATATATATATATATATATATATATATATATATATATATATAATTTTTTATATATATATAATTTTATTTTTTATTGTTGTGTATTATTTTATTGGGATTATAAAGGATTAATGTGGACAGCAGCAGGAAGGAGAAGGCACGAGGGAGTTATAGTTATCTGGAGATGGGAATGAATTGTGCATTTATTCTACCTTTTTACAAACAACTACACAGTTTACTGGTACTTTCCTTGTCTTGTCAATGCACTTTGGCTCAAATATGTGGTCGGATCATAGAGACAGTCAACCAAGAGTCGATTATAGTCCAATGCCTACAGTGTGTTGCTCTATAAAAAAGGCACATCTATCCACAACAGCTGCTCCAAGCGTCCATTCACTGCAAATGGCCTCTCCTTCATCCTGCTCCGCAAACCCAAGTATCATAAGGAAAAATCTGTACAAATGGTTTTTGACTTCAATAACTTCTGACCATTAATGGAGACGTGCAACACATTTTGTGCAGTGCCCTCTTTGCACTAAAGTGTTGAAACAAACGTAGACTTTATTGATCCACAAGGACTGACTTGGACACAGCAGCTCACACATGCAATCAAACTACCACAACAACAATGTGGCGACAAAACACAAAATAATGAAAGGAACAAATGGAGCAAAAGATGTGCCAGATAAGCAAAAGCACACATGGAGTAACCGAGTGTCAGCAGAATTCACAGGAACATCTGTGTGGAGTGTGGACTGGAGACCCCAAGGTCAAAGGGGAAACCCCTCCAAAGGTGGCAGAGAATGACCAAGCGAAGATCCTGTGGGACGTCCAGATCAGACTGACAGATGGTAATGGCAAACCAACCAGACCTCGTGAGGAGTAAAGAGGAAGGCTGTGGTGGTTGACGTGGCATCACCAAGTGATGGCAACATCAGGAGAAAGAACACGAGAAACTAGAGAAATACCAAGGGCTCAGAGAAGATCTGGAGAAGGCCTGGAGGGTGAAGGCCAAAGCACTCAGGGAGCCCCAAACACACTGGAGGAGTGGCCCCCAAACACACTGGAGGAGTGGCCCCCAAACACACTGGAGGAGTGGACATCTCAGTCCAGAATAGTGCAGCACAGGAACATCATTATCACTATTAAATATAATTGTTATCTAGCAACCAGACTGTACACATAATAGTTATGATTTGATAAATAATAACACCTGATAACAGGATTATTTAGTTAAATAACTGTCAGAAAAATGTGTGTACATTGTTCCTGCATTTTAAATAGAATGTCGCTTATTGATGACATCACAGAGCGATTCTGTTTTAGAACATCTGCACGACTGCACAGGTTATAACGAGACTCTGTCAAATGCACTTGTGCAGTTTGTGTAAATATGGACCACTGCAGGAGATTTAATGGCGAGACACGATACGCCACAGTCACTGTTTGGGATGTGAAGGTGTCGGGTCATGTTCTCTTCACTGGCAGGTGTTTGTTTTTGTCCCACAATGTGAATCATCCTCATTATCATTATTATTATTACTGTCATCATTATTAATAGACCTCTCTGAGCACGCAACACAAAAGTGGGACGTCACTGCCCTCCTGTGGTCAATCTGAGCGCAGCAGACAAATCCAGTCAGTCTCACATTACAATCTCAAAACTCTGGTTCAGAATCAGAACGACTTTAAATCAGCCCAAAGGGAGAGTCATCAGCCGAGCAGCAGAGGAAATCAAGTGATCAAAAATATCAAAGTCAAGAGATAAACTAAAGTTAAATATCAGAATCACAGTAAGAATAAAATACTATAAATGTGTCTTTTATCAACGAAACAGAAGTACAAACATAATACATTTACATTTAACTTAATACAAAATATAGCACCCTCACAATATATTTACAGTTTTATAAGTGACCTGAATATTGCACAATGACTTTACAAAGAAGATTTGGCGATATAATACCCATTAACGCTTGGCCCCACCTTGTGATGTCATCCAGTGCTAATCATCAAACTGCCAAACTGCACAGCAAACCAAACTTCAGGTTGCAATATTTGTTGAGTTTTGTAACAAATTTAAGCCATTTTATTATTACCGCACAGGCCCAAGTGTTAAATGTAACTATTTCAAAGTAACAGTACGTTTGAGTTTAAGACTTGGTTTTCCTTCAACACTTTGAGCCACAAAGTCCACAAATTCAGTTTTAAATTATGTTTTTTTTTCATATTTCTGTTGGAAGTGTGTTTACTTTGTATGATATGGAATACGCTTTATTTATGTGACGTCACATTCAGGACTTCCTGTAGTTCCTGAGCTGAGACCAGGCCTGGACTGGACTGGGAGAGAAAATTGGCCTTGGACTTCTTGGTCTGGACCAGCCCCCTTCGACCCTGATCGTGGCTATGGGATGATTTAACAACAAAAACAATTCTATCTATGGCTGTAATTATTTTCCTTATGATTTTTAATTGCTGCAAATCGAAATTATTTAATGATTTAAAAATACATTTCTTGTAAATATGGTTTCCATCAGGTCCCCCTGATAGGTCCCCCAGAGTGTGCTTCTTATAAACGCCCTGGATGTGGTGCAGCGCTGTGTCTGAAGTGGGCCTTAAACACGCCAGGCGTCTGTTTTGTGTAACTTTTGAGGATAATGGTGCTCCTTTGCTGAGATCAGTCTGTGATCATCACTTTGACTGTGCTGTGCAATCAGAACTACATGAGGTCTGTCAGTGTGAACCAGACTCCAGCCACAGCTCCAGTCCAGGCTGCTGTGCGGCTGCCATGGCTCTATCGTCTTTATGATGGGCCGACCCTGATAACCAGGACACTCCCGGTGCTGCAGATGGCCAGTCCAGGGCTGACACAGAGTCCTTGGTAGAACTCTGAGTGTCAGATTTGTTTACCTCTTTTATGGTTCATATCTCTAGTTACTGGGCCTATTCACATGAAACAAAAACTGGCATAATGTTCAGAGTCCTCTCTGTCAGCACAAATAGACGACTATATACCTTCACAAAGTGGTGCCATTATTCAACTCCAAAACATGAATGTTGTCAGTTAACTGACTTATATTTTGTGATAGTCTGATGTTAATCCCAGTTTCTCCAGTGACTCTCACTATGTTCCACTTCACTTGTGCTGCATTCAGGAATTTAAAATGTTTAGTTTAGTTCAATATCTATTAGGGTTCTACAGATCCAGTGGTTATATCTAAAAAGCAGACACAGAATTAAGGCACACGTCACAGCTTTATTTTCACATACTTACACAGACGATTCTGATGCTTTCAACAGAGAGTTCATTTGTGCAACAGAGTTTCCAAGTCCTTCCACATCTGGTCCTTTTTGACTGAAACCTCAACAACATCACTGAAGTATCAATATTAAAGTATTTCATACTTTGTTCACCAGTAAATGAGATCCCTCTGGCTCTGGCAGTGGTTTGACCAGAGACAGAGTCTGTCTGTTACATCAGAAACATAGTTATACAAAAATATAGACTTTAGGCTGTGCGACTAGACAAGTATAAAATAAGGCTAAAAACAGAGGCATTAGCTGAAGAGTAGAGCTGCACAGTTTGTTGCAAAATGATTCAAATCGGTCATTATTTGAATTAAAAGGAACGTTTTAGCCAAATACTAGTGTTGTAATTAAAATGGGTTACACTTACTAGTACTAACTCATTTGACCATACACGAGTCTGTACAAAACAAAATAAATAAATGAACCAGATATGTATTGATATTAAAACCAGATTCTCTTCTGAACATTTCTCAATACTCAAGAAATGTAATGATTATCACAAATGTGCACCTTCTCCAGAATTCTTTTAGAATCATCTTGATCTATATGAGATACAGCATAAGAACACGCCATATTGGAGAAACTGATATATTGTGTTGAAATTGTTTTTGAACTAATGTTTGTTCACTTTAGAACCCTGTGGGACAGACCCCAGAGGAAAGACCCTGTGGGACAGACCCCAGAGGGTGTTTTTCATGTTAGAGCGCCCCCTGGGATCACATAGTTTGCCTTGTCAGTCACAGGTTTCAGACTGACCGCTCTGCCATGTCCATTCATACAATTATATGTGAGCAAATTTTTTTCATCCAAATCCAAGGGCTTTTACTCTCACCACAGACTGCACAGTGAACGTACTTCACCCCGAGGTCGGCCATTTACTGCGCTCCAGACAGCGGCTGCAGTGTTTACACAGGGACAACCCAGCGCTCCCGGAGCCAAAGCTCTTACACTGTGAAAACCACCTAAAACATATACTTTATACAACTCATTATTTTATAGCCCATTTGTTATTATTTTCACAAAAGTGAAAAGTTAATTTGCAGTACTATAACTTAACACACATTTGTGGTAATTGAGATGTTTTTTGAATTTTCATAGGGCGGACGTTGGCGTCGGCTCAAAAATTCCGTCTCAGATTGTCTTTACCAAAAGTATGTGTTTGAATCCTCTTTGTGGCATCATTGATAAGGAGGAGCCTTTGTGTGTCGACACAGACAGCACAAACGTGTCATGTTTCTGAAGCGTGCAGCTCCAGCTCCTGAGCGTCACAGCGAAGCAAAGGGCACTTGACAGAGCGGCTCCACTGCAGCTCCACTACAACATCACAAATGTGCGATCACGCCGCTTCGCCTCCCGGGCTCACGTCGCCGGGGCCCTCGGCTGCGACTCCCGGGGGCCCGGACCACCACACGCACACGCAGTTCTCCTGCCTGCGCTCCGGAGGCCCCCCCATGTCTGTGTCAGAGCCAGAGTCACCTTCACTGTCACTGGGCCATGAGAACTGACGCTGCCCACTGGAGGTGGCCAGCAGGGGCAGCAACGGGTGCACGCTGCACACACCGCAGGAGAGAAGAGAAGAGAGGGAGGGAGGGAGGGAGACAGTGAGAGAAGGAGAGAGGGAAACAGTGAGGGAGGGAGACAGTGATGGAGTGAGGGAGGGAGACAGTGAGAGAGGGAAACAGTGAGGGAGGGAGGGAGACAGTGACGGAGGGAGAGAGTGACGGAGGGAGGGTGATAGTGACGGAGAGAGAGAGGGAGGGAGGGTGATAGTGACGGAGGGAGACAGTGATGGAGGGAGGGAGACAGTGATGGAGTGAGGGAGGGAGACAGTGAGAGAAGGAGAGAGGGAAACAGTGAGGGAGGGAGAGACAGTGAGGGAGGGAGAAAGTGACAGAGGGAGAGAGGGAAACAGTGAGGGAGGGAGACAGTGGGAGAGGAAGAGAGGGAGGGAGGGACGGAGAAAGTGACAGAGGGAGAGAGGGAAACAGTGAGGGAGGGAGACAGTGACGGAGTGAGGGAGGGAGACAGTGAGAGAGGGAAACAGTGAGGGAGGGAGGGAGACAGTGACGGAGGGAGAGAGTGACGGAGGGAGGGTGATAGTGACGGAGAGAGAGAGGGAGGGAGGGTGATAGTGACGGAGGGAGACAGTGATGGAGGGAGGGAGACAGTGATGGAGTGAGGGAGGGAGACAGTGAGAGAAGGAGAGAGGGAAACAGTGAGGGAGGGAGAGACAGTGAGGGAGGGAGAAAGTGACAGAGGGAGAGAGGGAAACAGTGAGGGAGGGAGACAGTGGGAGAGGAAGAGAGGGAGGGAGGGAAGGAGAAAGTGACAGAGGGAGAGAGGGAAACAGTGAGGGAGGGAGACAGTGACGGAGTGAGGGAGGGAGACAGTGAGAGAGGGAAACAGTGAGGGAGGGAGGGAGACAGTGACGGAGGGAGGGAGACAGTGAGGGAGGGAGGGAGACAGTGAGGGAGGGAGAGATAGGGACAGTGACGGAGGGAGGGAGGGAGGGAGGGAGGCAGGGAGGGAGGGAGGGAGACAGTGAGGGAGGGAGTGATGGAGGGAGATAGTGACGGAGGGAGTGATGGAGGGAGATAGTGACGGAGGGAGGGAGGGAGGGAGGGAGTTAGACAGTGACGGAGGGAGAGAGTAACGGAGGGAGAGAGACAGTAACGGAGAGAGGGAGGGAGACAGTGAGGGGGGGTGAGAGAGGGAGGGAGTGAGAGAGGGAAAGGAGGACACACAAGCAAACACATGGTCAGTTAAGTCATTTTAGCACCAACAACATCGATCAACACAAAATGTACAATGTATATGACAGGTTTGAATGATTGTCTAATTTTGACTTTATTTGGTCGATAAAACCTGTTGTAAATATAAATGATTGTTTTACACCGGGGTAAAAGTGCAGAGTGCAGACTTCTAAATCAGAAGTGTACATACTTTTTTCATTGTATGTGTTCACTTTGAAACCAGTGACTCAAACAAAATGTAGCATTTGATGTAGTTTTGATGAGCTTTTGATGGCTTGGAACATTCATTTTAGGTCTGTATAACTACAAAAGTTTGTTATTTAGATGGTGATGGCAGCATTTTTGCGAATTTACAGTAAAAAGAACTACTTTTGGCTTTTTGAGATCATTTAGCAGGAAGCCTGAGGGCCAGCACAACTTAGCATTTGGCCCCCAGGCCACAGTTTGGACCCTCCTGCTCTAAAACATATTGATGACCAATGTTAAGTTACTTTGAAAAAGTAATTAGCTACGTATTACTAATTACTTGTAATGTAAAATGTAATCAGTTACATTACTTAGTTACCTACCGAAAAATAAGTTACATTACTTTGGGATTACTGTATTTGTATTGTTATATTGTTAACATTTAATCATAGGTAAATAACAAATAAGTTGATGAATGTGTCAAAGGGCATAACACCAACAATAGAACTGCTTCACACTCTGCTTCCACACGTTTTGTGGCGTTATTGGGTTTTCAACAATATTGATTTGCCAAAGCCTCAAAGACAGTGTTTGAGCTCCGAGCGAGAATAAAGCTGTGTTGAAAACAACTGCTTTGTGAATATTTTGTGACAACAGTTTATGTCTCACCGTCCTCTGGACTCATCCTTTGTGCAGCGTTTGGTCCTAAAGTTGGACTTCGTGAGCACAACATAAGCGCAGGACCATCCGACACTGAACAGCGTCGGGTCATAATTTACAACCAGAAAGTCAAATTATGAACCTAAGAGGCATTGTCTCATTCTATTCTCCAGAGCCTGCTGCATCACTGGCTTCATCCCCAGCCAATCAAAGATTTTTTACAGCCAAAAAACATCTGTTAGTCATCTCTATGAGTTTTTTTTTTCCTTTTTTCTGTGATCCAAAGATATTCCTCACTTCCTTAATGCATCCCAATTATTCACCGCAATGAGTTTATTCATGCTTTTCACAATTTTCAGCTAGTTAGCACAGATTAGCATGCCACCAGCCGTGCAGTGCAGCAGCCTTACTTCCTGGTTCGAGGCAATAAAGCTGTTCTATAATTAGATATACGGTGTGTTTACCTGACTCCATTGGTGCAGTCCCAGTGAGCCTGGAAAGTCAGGTGTGGAGGCTGCAGTTCCTCTGTGCTCCCATAGGGGGGGCAGTGAGTGTCCCACACAGACACAAGGCCTCCAGTGTCTCCGCTCAGCAAGTACCGGCCCGACCTAAACATAGAAGGTTACACTCAACTACTTCACTCATCATGAATGAACATTTGTCCAT
Organism: Rhinogobius similis; assembly: GCA_019453435.1. Lineage (NCBI taxonomy): Eukaryota > Metazoa > Chordata > Actinopteri > Gobiiformes > Gobiidae > Rhinogobius > Rhinogobius similis. The sequence continues at coordinate 2,750,028 of CM033640.1, read as the reverse complement.
GTTGGAGGTTACAGACCAGAGGGGTCTGAATATGAGATCTGATGGCTGGCCGAGGTCCAGCTGGGCATTAATCGTTTACCCTGTGATTTACGTTTACTGTTGTGGATTTATTATGTGAATGCACCTTAGAATAGGGCTGTGCAATTAATCGTTTATATAATTGGAATTTTTTTCTCTTTATTTAATTACAAACATGTTGTAATCTAAAAAACAATGAATTACCTTCTGTTCAGAATTATAAGTGCATGTGTACTTCCTCTTCTAAAACATTATTAATATAATCCGCGTTCTTACTGTGAACTGGGTCACCTCTCCACTGATTGGACCTGTAACAAGGCCTGGTGGGGCCAATCGCTTGTCTCTATGCTATACTGTGGAACATTTTAGGTAATAGGCCAGTTTAATGGAGACAAGCACTTCCTCCAGGAAAGTGACATAGTGCACCTTTAAAACCGATCCTTCCACAATAAAACAACACTGCTGATGCTTCTGTCAGTTACAGCTGAATGTTAAATGTCATTTTTTTCATGACCTTGGAGATCAACACTCATTATTACACCGATTACAATCTCAAATTGAGACGATAAATTGTGTCTCCTCCTGCTCCACTTCTGCTTTTCTATACACTGCTTAAGTTCTGACAAGTAAATACGCCTGATTTGTCATATTGCAGACAGTAATGAATGAATGAAACAATCTGAAAAGTCAGCGCTGCCGTTAGCAATTACTATTTAACGCGTATTTAACATAATTAACGAGCTGTAACTTAAGCCATTTGTATTTTAAAGATCCTGGAACTGATTGAGACTAAATAAAAACTCCAAAAGATCTAAATATCTCAAGAGAAAGCTCTGCTTCCTCCTCTGCCCAGCATACGGACCACAAGCATTGCAGCTCTGCACCTTTTGCTCGGATGCTGTGCACACGAAACAAAGATTCATACACGGATTAGTGGTGGGCGAACCAAAAGGCTCACAGACTTCGCTGCAGTTACGACCGCTCGCGGTGCACTCATTCAAAGTTAGTTTAACAGCTGGTCCAGCTTTCTTTCTACTCAAGTGGCTCAAAGCATGTGATAAAACATCAACTTGACGCTCAGTGTCTCCTCGTCTGCTGTTCTCACACCCACAAACGCTCTAGTCCATATCGTCGCTGTTTCCTAAAGCAGACTCGCCGCTCTGGCTCAGTCATTCAGAACATGAGCGGGACTTGAGGGACCGGAGGTGTTTAGTTCTGACTGCCCGATCCCACTGGTCCCTGCCACAGTCAGTGGGGGTCGGGAAGTCTCACACACGATGCAGGTCTTGAGGAGACAGGACAGGACTGGATAGTGTGTGCCTGAAAGCAACTATAAGTTGGTTTGGAAAGGGGGCCATTCATGGGCCCTTTTTAATTGTATGTTTTTTCCCTTCGCTACAGGCCCTTTGCACTGGGCCCTGGGGCTTGCGCCTGGTGAGCCAGTGCGTTAATATGGGGAAGCCAAGACCGCTGAGTGTTGAGACCAAGACAGATCGAGACCAATTTTAAAAACGCGCCAAACTAAAACTGTGCCCAGAATTAGACATACAGATAGAGCGGAGAGAGCACAGAAAATGAAAGTGAAAAACAAAGTGGCCTTTAGCGTGACTTGGCCAGAACAATGAGGACTTTTTGTTAGTGTGATAGTCGCAGACAAGAGCGGTGGTGTGAGGCTTACGGGTCCAGGTCGTAGTAGATGCGCTGGTTGGTGGCCACATTCCTCTGCACAGAGAACAGCACTTTGCCTGGATCTCTCAGGTCCCAGCACAGGATCTCAGGGTCCTGGGGAAACACAAGGCACACTTAGCAGCCGGAGGGAATGAGTGGCAATACAGGATGAGGTTGTAGGCGCCATCTATGTTCAACCAGCGCAACGGTTAGCGCTCTTGCCTCACAGCAAGAAGGTCCTGGGTTCGACTCCTGGGCGGCACGGGGCCTTTCTGTGTGGAGTTTACATGTTCTCCCTGTGTCTGGGTAGGTTTTCTCTGGGGGCTCCGGTTTCCCCTCCCACTAAAAACATGTACAGTTGGTGTGTGAATCAGTGTGTGTTTGTGAGAGTGAATGTGGATGAAAACTAGCCCAAGGCTGACTCCGGTGCTGCATGTACTGTCCTGACCAAATAAATACATCAAATTAAGAATACAGATGTGCAGTAAAAACACGTGAATAGAGTCAGGGGTAAGTTAGCAGTCAACGCTTACAATCTAAACATGAGCTGAATACTTCAGTGGTCTCAGTTTCTCTCATGTGTTTCTAGACACAAACAGACCTTGCGCCCGCCGGTGTAAAGGTAGTTCCCATCGGGGGAAAACAGGAGGTGAGTGAGGCCCCCGTGGTGACGTGTGGGCAGCAGTGCCACAGGGGCCCCATCCTGACAGCAGTACAGACCCAGGCCCCGAGAGTAAGAGCCACAGGCGTACAGGGCCCGAGAAGGGCTGAACGACAGGCACGAGATGATCCCGCTGACCCCCTGCTTCTTCACTGCAACGACACAGAGACATGGAGTCACACCGGAGGGCAAACCAGTCGGCCAAGTCTCAACATATATGCTTTCATATGGAAACAGTAAACAGATGTTTTATTATTTTAGTGAAACCAATTCATCTATAGATTTTTCTGGGTCATTGTAACTTCAAAAGCTGCTTTCTTAAAATGCACTTTTTCCTCCCACAGACATAAAGAGCAGCCTTAAAGTAGCCCCTACACACACCAAACTGTATTATCTGGGACTGAACAAGATTTTGACAGAACGTACAGTGAGTGAGTGAATTTTTGGTATCTAATTATAAGCCTGATTTATTAAACGTTTATGTCAAAGAAAAATAAGTTTCATTTTTGTCAGATCTTTCCTCAAAAAAAACCTCTGTACATTTTTGTGACTATTAATGTGTACAAAAGATTAGATTCTGTCCATTTATCAGATTTATGCCCCAAATATGTGCAATTTTGGTAATTTTTACACATAAAGTGCTTTATTTCTATCTGAAAACCTCACATGGTGAATATCTTTCTTTACATTTATGTGAGTAAACTACAGGAGAAGTTTCAAATTGATATATTTAAATGTAAGATTTTTTCCTGTTCACAGGAATGGACAGGACTGTGCAGAGTGACTGGGGAAGGACATACCACAAACTGTCAGAACCAGATTCAAAGACACAACGCTGCAGCTTGCCCACATGGCAGGCATGTGTGCTATCTTCTCTGCTACTAAGTGGCACACGATTGGGGTGTCTAGATTGAAATCTCAAAAGCCGTGTTTCCACTGGCCCCGGTCCCTCAGATCGGTTCACTGTAGTCCAGGCTCACAGGGATCCATACATAAGCAGAAATATACTTTTTCTACATACAACCAATCTCAGCATTTCACAAAAACGTTAAAGTGCCTATGACAGGTTGGATTACTCATTTCACTAAAAAGAAGTTTAGATAAATATATTTCACATTTGCCAAGATACACTAGGAAATGACCTAGCAACTGCATTGTACACTGGGCCATCTTATGTCGCAGATTTTTTTTTTTATTTTACAAATAAAAATAGATATGAGCACCTTTTTTGTTGAATTAAAGTATAAAGGGTCAAAAAAGTAGTTTGTGTAAATGATGCATAACCATCGTCTCCCTAGTGTGATGTCATCTATTTGTTTACTTCCTGTAATTTTCAATGTTTCTGCACAAACGGCTACTTGATTGGTATAAAACTATCATTTTTATTCATAACAAGTATGAATACACCAAACAAGGCAAAATCAGAAAATCATGAAAACCTGTCAGAAGCACTTTAAGTAATTCCACAATTGTGGCTAAAGCTAGAATAAACAGGACATAACTTCCGGTTTATTGTCAGCTTTTTCTGCATTTATTTCACTTCTCTGCACATCTAACACTTTTCTATGTGTTTGTGGATTTAATCTATTATGCACTGGGAATATCATATTTTGGGTCTTGAAGCGAGGTGCGTCGGTAAACAGCTGACGCTAGCTGGCCCAACAAATAACTGTTATCATCAGTGGAAATATGGGGGTTTATCACAAGATCAAGTCAGCGTTTGGTGAAGAATTATTCTGCTTTTTAACCCGCTCAGAGGGGGCTGTCATCTTTCTCCCGGAAAGAAGACCATGGTGAAAATCAGCCACAAAACAAGTCACAGCATCATGTAACTTTTCTGAAGGTGACTGCAGACAGGCAATTCTGTGTCCATCCCTGAGCTGTGCTGGGCTGTGTGTGAGTTGGAGTGCTGACCTATGGTGGGCCTCTCCTCACAGTCCCTCCCGGGCCGATCCGTGTGGAAAACCCGGACCATCTTGTCGAAGCCGCAGTAGAGCTGAGCACCGTCAGGGCTGAAGCACAGGGAGTGGGCGGCTGTTAGCTCATCCAGATGGTTGTATGGACGGAAACTGGCGCGTACCTCACCATAGAAGGCGTCCCACACATGAACCGGGTTATCACGGCTGCTGCTGGCCAGGCTGGAGGGGGCAGAGCCAACACAACAAACATTCAACATTAAAAGGCTCCAAAAAGACTACAGTACAACCTCAGAGTTACGAGTGTCTCGCCCCGCTCTTCATCCCTACATTATCCCACAATCTACTTTGGTAGTGTAGTGACTTCTGAGTCACCGAGTAGCACTTAGATTCCTGCTGAAGATGTATGATATTTAATTACGCTCTGTATTGTGTTCTATGTTTTTAAATTAAAAAATATGATTTTTTTAATGAACCAATGACACACATTAATGATCCAACATTTATTTATTTATCATTCTACAAATAGTCACCCTGGCCCATTATTTGAGAACCAAGGCTCTATTCTACAGCCACAGCTCCCTTCAGACTACAGCTGCTTTGTACGCTTCTTTGACCAAATTCTGGTTCAGATCTGCTGGCCCTCCACTAGACACAATGTGGAGTTGGTTTAGATTAGTTTTTCTTGGGAATAACTAACAAGCACCTCTATTGAGCACACGTGAAGCAGACAAGAACAACGTGATGTGAGACACAGCAGCAGTGGCGTTTATTACAACAAACGATTGACAAACAAGAGCGGAGGTTTCATGTAATAATCTACTGTTCATTTATTTGCATCAAACACTGACCAAATGCATGGTTTAATATGTGTAATTTTAATTATATAAGATAAGATGAACTTTATATTATTTTATATACTGCAGAGCATCAAGTTCATTTATTATAGGGCAGGGTAGTTTATTCCTTTTAAATTGACATTTGACTTGTTATGTTTTATAAGGGGTTACGTAATTGAGCAACTTATTTCTTAAATTTCTTCTGTAGCAAGAATGTACTGAAATATACAGACCAAAGCTAAAACTGAGATCCCTAGTTTGTAGCATTGAAAAAATCTGTTTTAGTGACATGTTGGTTGGTTTCACTCACAAGCATGTGTCTGGGTCCAGAGAGCTCATGTGTGGGTACCAGCAGTAGTCGTAGATGGTGTCTCCCTCAGCCATGCGCAGCACCGGGCTCTGCAGACGCAACACACACCAGGGATGACACAAGCACAAAACCACTTTAGTTTCAAAAATGAAAGGATATAACCTGGAACACTGTTGTGTGGCCGTGGTTTTTAGTACAGATCTTAGGGTTGCTTCATGCTCCATGTTTATTAAACCATACGCAGTGTTAGGAATTAAAATACATAAAACACTCATTTAGGCTGTATTCTAGTACATTTATTCTTTCATTTGCTATACAGTCACAACATTGTTTTGTCCCGAAGGCATTATTTGACTGTACAGATGTAGTGTCAAAGGGGAAGAGAATGGGTGGCAAATGTTGAGGGCTGGACTCGAACCCACGAGGACGTGGTGGTGGTAACCACACATGTGCAACGCCCTTATCCACTGATGCTACAGGTGTAACAAACAAAGCTGTTTTAATCCTATAGCTTACTCTTTAACTGGGCATGCACGTTAACATTTTTTTTTTTTTTTTTTTTTAATCGATGACCATAGCGCTTTGCGGTCAATTATCTGTTAACCGCTTGTGTTAACAGGGTGCTTTTTTGTTGCAGTTTCAGTTTTACAGTACGAGTCATAATAGAGCTCAGTGCGTTACGTCAGTAAACGCAGAGCAACAGCAACAGGTCTTTGAGCTGTCCACAACATGACTGAATGAAAGCTCCTATAAACCCTGTTTTGATGCACTGTTGTTTTGAATATGAATAAAGCTCTTTTTTTTAGCCGCTCAGCTCAGCTCATGCTTATGAAAGATCAATAGTTCCCCATTTGAGGCAAAAAGCTGTCTGTTTTTTCCAGACATGAAATCCAAAATAAATAAACTAAGATTAATACCATACCATACTAAACTTTTTTTTTTTTTTTTTTTGCTTATCCAGAGCCGGATCACGGGGGCAGCAGTCTGAGAGACTCCCAGACTTCCGTATCCACGCAAACTTCCTCCAGCTCTTCCGGGGGGGCCCGAGGCATTCCCAGGCCACCTGAGAGACGCCAGCGTGTCCTGAGTCTTTCCCGGAGCCACCTCCCAGTGGGACATGCCCAGAACACCTCCCGGAACAGATGCCCGAGCCACCTCAGCTCCTCTCGACGTGGAGGAGCAGCGGTTCTAGTCAAAGCTCCTCTCATGTGACTGAGCTCCTCACCCTGTCTCTAAGGGAGCGCCCAGCCACCCGGCAGAGGAAGCTCATTTCGACCGCTTATCTGCGATCTTGTCCTTTCGGTCATTACCCAAAGCTCATGACCATAGGTGAGGGTAGAAACATAGATTGACTGGTAAATCGAGAGCTTTGTCTTTCAACTCAGCTCTTTCTTGTAATATTAATAATAGTTCATCAATACTACAGTGTCACTCAGGTTTGGTCCATCTTTATGAGATGGGATTCTGGTGTTTTGGCGTGCTTGTTCTCACTTAGAGGCGCCTCACTCAGGCGCTTCTGATTGCACAATTGTGTATTACACATAGTAAACAAGGCAAAAAAAAAAATCAACAGTGCCAGTTAACCAGGCAAGATGTCTTCACTTAGTCACGGTTAAGTCAGCTAGTCATAAACACCTCCAACTTAAATATAATAATATATATATAGAGTGAAAAAAGTACTCTGATTAGATAACCCTCACCATCTCTGGGATGAGCTCCCAGCTGGAGGCGTACAGCTCTGGGGGCAGGTTGTACACACGCAGCACGTTGTCTGCACTGTTGGTCAGGAGACATGAACCGTCTGGGGCCCTGGGCAGACACAAATGATAGGCTACTCATGAACTGATTATTTGCTGTAATGCAGGGGTCTCAAACTCACAGCCCGCGGGCCAAATGCAGCCCTCAAGACAATTTCTGGTGGCCCCCCGAGGTGATTTTCAATTTGTATTATAAGCGGCCCGCTGATAAAACTACCATAATGCACTGCAGCATTAGCGCCTACACGGCCCCTCTCCGCTGCTGCTGGAGCACGGTGCCAAGAGTTGAACCCAGCATGGATACTGCACTTCTCCACGGACTTTTCAACTTTCCTCAACAAATAAATGGACAGAGAATATGCGGGATGTGAGCGCTGGAGCTTCAGGAGCAGCTCAGAGAAGGTCAAAGTGGGAGGAGCATAACTTTGTTTGTTTGGTGCTAATTTGTTCTCCAAGTAACGATGGGCTTCACCGCGTTGTGTTATGAAGCGAACATCGCAAATACATGCTCTGTCTGATGAAACTAAAATCACCAGCACCAGCTTTACAGAAGTATCTGTGCAGGTGAATCACACCCGGGGAGGGCATCTGACACTCCCACTTTCTCCTGTGTCTCTTTCAGCTTTCTCTCCTCTGCAGCTGCAGATACTTGGACTCATGACTCCTGCAGCTGAAGGTTTGATCATTCACCGACACAAAAAACACGGTTTCAAATAAAGAGAGGAGCAGCTGAAAATCCCTTGTGCAGATCTTTGCATCAGTAATTATTAGGCCTAATAATACATTATTACTAAAGCACATAGTTTGAAGTTTGTGGATTATAAGGTATGATCATTTCTAAATTCTAAAATATACCAAATATACGTTGTAAATGTAAAACTTCTGGCAACTAAGATCTCCTGTATAAAGAATGTGTGGGTAAGGAAAATGTATTTAGTGCGTTTAAAGTCTGTCTCTGTTGTGGCCCCCGACCAGCTCTGATTTTCTAAATTGGGCCCCCTCTTAAAGTGAATTTGAGACCCCTGCTGTAATGTCAATCTTACACCACTAACTTAAATGTAAAAACACTTTATGTTGTAGAACAAATCATCACTGTTAAATGTGTTTTGGTATTAATCCATGCTGAAGCACATTTTGGAGCAGTCACAGATATATGTGATTTGAAACAATAGGAATACCATTTGCAGCCTTTGAGGTAATTCTCAGGGAAAGTGGTGAACTCTGCCCAGGAGCCAGTCAGCATCTGAGGATTTTGTGTGAAATCCAAGTCAACACTGCAAATAAAAAGAGAGGGCACTTAACAGTCAAGACAACGGTATCACTCATGCATAAGACTTAAGACACTGGTGCTAAATGAACTTCACTAGATGCAGTAAACAGCTATTATTTTAGCCTCACTAAAATGTCAAACACCCGGGATGCCAGAGCATATTAGGCCTACATTTCCTGCTCGAGGTCAGAGACATGATCAGCTCGCAAATGAGTTTTTGTTCAAACATTCCTCGTGTGTGTGATCAGTTATTGCACATACAAAGGCTGATAAGAATGGTCTTTCGGGTTACTTGTTTTCCATACATTCAGACCTGCAAACTCCGGTGAATGAATGAGTGAAAAACGTGACAGTCTAACTGACCACCCATGGTGCAAAAACGAACGTTCACCGTCCTCAAAACTTTCTTGATTTCACTGCCTATGCACATTTCTGCAATACAACTTTTGGTCTGAAAACTATAATATATATATAAGTCTCAATATAAGGCAAAGGTGAATCAGCAAATTTTGTAAAGATGTAATGCCCTGTATTCTAGTGCATTTCAGAAGATAAACTTACTCTTACTTTGTAGAGAATATATGGTTAGGTCTTTACTTTTCAGTAAAACAAACTCAGAGACTCATACTAGATCACCACACTGCTCGAGCATTAGAGTTATAGCATATTTGTAGTTCTATGAGTAGTTTTATCACAAGGCAGATTTAAATTCACATATAGGCCATTTACAATGCTCTGTCATCAGAAGACAAAATGTACAAAATGGCACACTGTCAATGATTAACTGCCATTAGATCTAACTGATGATTTTAAATGATTTAAAGTCTTTACAACAAAAAAATAAAGTAGCTCCGATATCCAAAAGCATCTGGATTTTTCATATTTTCTGTGGTTAATCACAGTTTCTCCATTCACTTTTGCCCTTGTTCTGGAATTTAGAATGTTTTTTGTTTCCAAACTTTCAAAGAGTCTATAAGGAGAGATAATGCGGTTTTACTGACATTACTTGAGGATAAAAGGATACACTTCTACACCACTTCATGTTACACACTGCAGTGGACAGTGGCTCCTGAAAAATGCACAGGATTTAAGCTATGGATGGCTGAACTCATGTTTTTGTTATTTTTGTAAGAGCTACGCTGTATTATGAAGCTACATATTCGCCTCATTGTTGGGCACGCACCTCACACTGACATGTAAAACTTCACTTCTTATGTCACGTTGCTATTAAATTAGAATTTCTTGGAGAACATGACGACGATCGTAAATAAAGAAACGCTGTGTACCTGCATTGTGTGAAGTGTAGCCTCAGCAGACTCAACAGAGTGAACACATTCAACGCTGACACCCGATGTACACTGACTCCAGTCCAGGTCCCGTGCGGGTCCCGCAAGACTTAGAAAGTGCTTGTAATCAATGCGCCCTGTCACACCGACCTCGGAGCACTGCGGCCGCGTAAAGAATCCGCAAGAAGTCTATTTTTGCTGAACGCCGCAGCGGTCTGGTGCAGCTTTCATGTTATTTGATGAGTGTTCTCGCACGAAACCACATGAATCTACGTGGCTTTCGTCAAAAGCGGACCACAGTTAACTGGAGCAGATGTCACAGGCAATCTGCAAGTGACCCGCACGGGTCCTGGACCGCGACCGGACGGGAGTCAGAGTACACTAGGTGTGAAACTTTGGCCTCACTGGTCCACCGTGCACCGTGACGTGCACACCTCGCTAGTGGAAGTGGAGCTGTCTGACATAAACAGGGTTCTCCGTGTGTGGCCCGAGCCTCTGCCCCCTCTTGAACTGTCGACCTAAAGATCAGAGTATTCTACCGAGCTACAGCCCAGTTTAGTAAGTACATCTGAGGCTCAGAAAATACTGTTTCAAATTTCCCAGTTTAGTGATATCATAGGTAGAGATCTGGAGGTCCCCTGTGCTCTTTTTAGGTCCATAAATCATCACCAGACTGAGATTTCTGCCTCAAATCGACTAGCTCATCGGGGCAAGCTAGCTGTAGGTAATTCCTCTGCTATCAGTAGATGGAATGCTAACACAAATCCTGATGAAGGAATGCTTTGCAGATATAAAGTAACAAGCCCTATACATTATTCAAGTCGTAAAAGATGTTCCAGGTGTATATTAGGTGCTGAAGTCTTACCGTTTTGGGGCCCCAGTCCCATCCTCTGATCCTTCAGGCTCCTGCTCTTTGGGGCTCTCCTCCTCTGACCCCGGCCCTGGCTCTGAGGCTCCATTGTGATGCTGCTCCTTCTCACCTCTGACCTCCACATAACGCTCTGCTGCAGGTGCACTGGCAGACTCTGGTGCTCCTAAAACAGTAATGACACATGTACATCATATCTGTGCTTGAGCTTCAGCGCTGAAGGATTAGAATAAATAATTGTATGCATTAATTTAAACAACTCAAAAGACAATAATTCATTTAGTACTTCAATTTTGATTTTTATAAAGTAAAAGTAATTGCACAACTGTAGCCTAGTTTTTGTTTGTTAGGCATTTATTTTAATCCATAGACTTGCTGCTTGATATAGGCTCACTTACATTTTGTGAAATGTAGGCTAGTCTTCTTTATAAATAGGTTAACTGTATAGAGCCAAATTCCATGTGTGGGTTTTCTGCCTTCTTTACAGTAGTTTTGATGAAATGTTATGTTACCACTGTGATACATAACACCACAAACTTATCTTTATAGAAAACAAACACTCTTTAAAACTTTATGAAAAGTTATCTTTTAATTAACCAATGAATTTAAAAAAAAAGGAGAAAAAATGTGCAATGAGTCTCAATCCCATTGAACCTTTGAGGAGAGATCTTAAAATTACTGTTGGGAAAAGGCGCCTTCCAATAGAACAGCAGTCTGCAAAGAAAGAGTGCTCCAAAATTCCAGTTGAGAGTGTATATTAAATCGTACTAAATAATGAATGTATAATCTCTTTGAGATCTGTAACCTAACATACAATTTAAACTAAAGTTTAATCTTATGTCTCCGTTGACAAAGCTAACCTAAGTACTAACTAATTAAGTTTACAATGTTGACTCTCGGAGACCTCCCCCCTTTGACCCTCTGTCTTCACCGCTCCAGAATGCTTGGCTTTCAGGTGATGTGTTAGGGACTAATTACTTCGGTGGTAACTGACCTCCCCTTTGCATAGAACGCATATTGGTTTTGTCTAAAGTGCCGTCTGGTAACGATTTAAAACGGAATTATCCATTCAACAGCTTGTCTTATTGGTCATTCATCGCGTCACTTGTGATTTAGGAAACGGAAGTGAGTTTTCTTCGCTCGCTTGATGTATTCCAGTGCGCTGGAAGAAGCCGTGTGGCGCATTACTTCCTCTTTCAGCGTAGAAGTAACACCTAAGATCTTTGTTGTTTAGTCAAATGAATCGATGCGTCAATTAATTTGAACGTGATTAAAAGGAAAACATTAACGCAATAATTTTCCGTGTGTGTGTGTGTGTGTGTGTGTGTGTGTGTGTGTGTGTGTGTGTGTGTGTGTGTGTGTGTGTGTGTTGTGTTGAAATACAGTAACGCCATGGGGACTCAAGCAGCAGCACAGGTCAAGGACACTAAAGCCAACGCAGCCTTGTACTTTGTTAATAATAATAACCATAATTCTTATTATTGTTATTAACAATAGTAATATCAACATATATCATAACAATATAATGATAACTACACATAACATAATAATAATAATTCATGTTATTATTAGTATTATTGAATCGATTGAATCATTTCAAAAAAGTCAAATGTCATTTTGCAGTATCTTGTATCACAATGCATCATATCAGTGTAAAACAAAACAAACAAAAACCTGCTTTGTCAAAAGAGAAACCTGCACACAATTATTATTAATGTGACAGTGTCTGTCTTTCAGCCACATGCTGTAGAGAAGAGGCTGTCAGCTTATGTTGCAGACTCACACGGTGGAACAGACTGTGCTTTGGTCCAAGGTTTCACAGCTTGTTTCCAATCAGTCTTAATTATATTCTACAGTAGAGCAGAAGAAAATGAAATAAGACAATGCAAAAAGATCCTGAAATGTGATAGGACGACTACTCTTGAAAGTGAGAATGAGAATATTTTTTTTCAGTTTGCTATTACTAAGAAGCAGACTTTGTCATTTGAATATTGGCTAAATGACTGGCAGAGTTAGATGCTATTTATGTCACACTCTTATGCTGCGTTAAAACCACGCCATCAAAATCACACCGAATGCCTCTGCTTTTGAGGGCAGAAACTGGAGACACGTGTCTCTGACGCCCTGGATTCACGTTAAGACTGGACACAAAATCTGCATCTTGTTATCTGTGAAATTACTGCTATTTGGAGGAATGACTACAACTCTGGAGCTTCTTAATGACTGATTCACCATGAATTTCACCAGAGGTTCAGCTTTTCCATCTCTGGCATCTGATGCCTGGGACGCAGCAGGCCCCTGAACGTTCAAGACACATCACATCAAACTCTTGCATCAAACGTTGAGCGCTTGTCCACCATAGGCCGTAACCCGACACTTTTGATGCCTTGGGCCCAATCCCAATTCTCAATTGTACCACTGCCTCTACCTCTTCCCCTTTAAAATGAGAGCCAAGGAGTAGGGCTGAAAACACAGTACTTGGAAATGGGACAGCACTTGTTTTGTTCTCTGCTTATTTTCCATTTATAAGTCAAAAGGTGTGTGGTGTTATGATTGAGTATGTCCTATTAATTACACTTTTATCATAATATAATAAGCTTTAATACAAAATAATATATTATATCTTATTACAGTATAATACTCACTAAACTTCTCCTCCCTAACTTCTCCTCCGTGCGTGCGTCTGTGCAGACCCCGCGGCCTCACAGTGGGTAGAGAGGCTGTCTCCCTCGTGCGGCCCTCACTCAGACCGCTGTAAAGCCGGTCCCTGCGGCCCCACAATGGCATGAGAGGCTGCCGCATAGCTTTCTCGCTCGCACCGGGGCTCAGTGCTTGACCTCCAAGAATCAGCTCATGACAGCGATGATATACCGTTCATGTGAAATCAAAATGGTCCGAATTGTATGGCAAAGTTTGTAAGCTTCACAGTGGCAGAGCAGGTGACCGGGCGTGCGCTGAAGTATATGCAGCTGGAGAAACGACAAAGCGAACACATGCATCTGTTCTACTTTATGCAGATTGCAGTGGCACACAGCGTATAAAAGCAAAAAAAAAGTCTTATAAATTCATAAATGTCATTAATATGCTTACTAGTTAACATTTGTACGCTTATTTCACCAACGCCTTTCCTTGTTTGTTCGAACTCCTCCTACCCCTTGGTTTGCACCATTGACACCATTAGTCTAATGAATAACATACCATGGTGGGTTGACGTTTGAACATGGGGTTGCTCTGGCGACTCACTCTCCTGGACCTCTTCTCCCTCTCCTTCACCCACATCCAGCGTGTCCAGCCGGGCTTTCTTGGATGCACACGGCTCCTCTTCTGCTGCTGAGGGAAGCTGCGGTGACGGCGGCTCGTTGTCTGCCTCTGTGTCCGCTCTGGCCTCGGTCGCGGCCACGTCTCCACCTCCGGGTTCGTCCATCGCTGCTCTGGCAGGTGCGAAGTAGGAAGGAGGCAGGGAGGTCAGATGCGTGTCAGGTCTGGCGGGCTGCTGGACTTGAGTCTGGAGAGAGGCTGCAGAAGGCGGCCAGGGAAGAGGACATCACAGCACAGAGCCTGGAATAGACCTTTTAAAATGCCATGTTGTCAGAATAGGGCAGAAACAAGATAATCAATTAATGGCAACTAATCGATTACTGAAATGATCGTCAACTAATTTAGTTTAATTATCAATATCGGGACAGACTCCAGCATACGCCATGTGCCGAGAGATTTATGATTACAGACAAAGCAGGATTTTTAAAAATGTTGTTTTTTTTAAAGATGATTAAACATTTTTGTCAGTCCATAAGGGCAGCCTCAAATGGCATCAAAAACCTAATACAGTCCTGATCAAAAATTTAAGACCAGTTGAATAAATAGCAAAAGACACATTCTGCATGATTCTAAGCAGAGCTTCAATATGCAACAAGAAATGGGAGTGAGACAAAATAAGGTTGAGTAAAAATTTTATTAAAAACAAGAACAACTAAAATAGGCTGTAAGCATGTTTGAAGGCTAATAACAATATGAAAAATGCATAATATTTTTCCTTTAAAAGGCATGTGGTCCTAAATTTTTGATCAGCTGCATAACAGCCTATTATCAGTTTAATTGTTGTTTTTAATAAAAAGTTTACTCAAAGTGGGACTAAAAAAAGGCCCACTCTCATTTCTTGACGTATATTGAAGATCTACTTTGAAACTTGTTAAGATCCAACCATGAAAATGTGACTATTGCCATTTATTCAACTGGTCTTTAACTTTTGATCAGGCCTGTATTTTCAGGTTTTTTACAATCTAAACAACTAGTCACTTAATCAAATGGACGAGTCCCTAGATTAATCGATCAGCAAAATAAGATTTAGTTGCAGCCCTAGATTCAGTCAGAGATTATTGCTACTGTAGAACAGTGGTTCTCAAACTTTTTCAGTCACAACCCCAAAAATAACAATAGTTTACATTCGCGACCCCTAAACACAAAAAATAGGTGACACCCAAAGTGATAAATTAGCCTTATATCTAATGTTTGATTTTATTTAGAGAATATAGACTTAGAAAAATGACTTTAATTGGCCAACAAATAGGAATCTACATTTACCACTGAGTTTGTAGTGTGTCAAGCCTTGTTTAACTCTATTGTATACATTTCCCCCCCCCATCTGGGGACCCCTGGATATCTTTTCGCGACCCCCATTGGGGTCCCCACCCCTAGTTTCAGAACCGCTGCTGTAGATTAAAGTCTATAATGAGAGGCTCTTGTGTTTTTCTTTCTTAGTTTGGTGGGGGGCACCTGTGGTAAATATTTAGCATAGTTGTACATCCATGAAGTTGCAGTTTGTGAAGAAATATTGAAGAAAAAAAAAGTCAAAACTACAGGAAGTAGTAGGAATCCCTCTGTGCCGTCATCAAAAAGCGACACACAGGTAACACTCAACTGAAACATCTGACAGTTTAAACAGTCATTCAAAAAAAATCGTTATCAGGTATTATTTGTCAAATCATAAACATTGTGTAATTTATATGGATTTTGGCCCTTGTTTTCAAAATGGTTGCCAGGTAACAGTTGTGGAATTACCTCTAACTGTGTCATATTTGCTGCCCATGTCCAACCAGGAAGTGACATTATAAACTTAACGAAAACTGTCAAACTGGGAACAAACAGGCAAAATGTTTAGTAAAATCTTAAATATAATCACAATCGCTACATTTTTGTGAAATGTGACGGCTAACCTTTCATATAGACTTTGAGCCTTTTAAATACATGTTTAACCAAATTAAGTATAATAATATGGTGACTGAGGGCTTCAAGAGTTAATTATTGATGAAAATCAGATACTGTAAATATTTTTGGACATTTTGATTTAATAATGGCACTGCCTGTTACATAAAAAAGGTATTTATGCATGTGCATAAAAGAGAACCATTACCATTATCAAAATACAACTACAATCATATTTTATAGTCAACTTCAATAAGGACCCCCTTGAAAACGAGATGGTTCATCTCAAGGGGCTTATCCTCCTAATAAATAAATTGAAATTGAACTAGTTACATTTAATCGTTGCAGTTGGCCCTGCACCAGAATTTTGGAATGTAGGCGACAGGAGGCAAAGTGAAGTCGATCATAACTACATAATAAGAAAGAATTTTAAATTTTCAATGTAGAAACAACAGTTAGCTTTTCTATTACAATGGCTTGAAAAAATAAAACTTCTGGGATGCTCAAATACAATTTTGTGGCTTGAAAGAAGTACAATTTGTGGTAAAATCTGTACTATATCTGTAGATAAAATGAAACATTACTGTAAGCATTTGTCCAGTAAAACAGGGTTTTGCCTTAATCAAAAATGCTAAGTACATACAATACAACAGTATATGTGATAAAACCAGGCTTTTACTTTGACAAAACCACCTACATGGTTTATTAATCCCAGTTTCTTCAGTGAAATGACACAATGTTCCACTTCCTTTTTACCTCCATTCTGAAATTTAGAATGTTTTTGTCGACACAGTTCATAATGAAATAATAAAAGCGAAGCGTACTACGACCAGTTACACGGGACCGGTTGATCTTGATGGTCCAAATCTGATGTTAAAAGCTAAAATGGCGACAGTGTGCTAGTGCAAAAAGACACCTGTTCACCAAAGCACTCAACTTTTCCTTGAATGTAAAACAGTCTTAAAACAATTCTGATATTAGTTTTAAATGTACTTTCTTGTTTGCGTCCACGCCACCATAAAACAGCTGAAATGAGGCCGAACTCGCGCCACAATTCTACGCACGAGGAAACTACACAACAACTCTCCATGTTTGTTAGCATTAGCCACATTAGCACACCGACGCTACAATACCTCTTTTAGCCGTGCTTTTCTTGCTTTTGGCGGCCGATCACACTTCTGTTCGCACGCTCACCTCCTGTATAAGGTAATGGTTGAATACAGATGTGCGTATATGCTTTGATAAATGCCTATTTGCAGAGTTTAAAAGGCTCGTCACGATTCTACAAGTTGTAAACACACACTCCCACGCGCTACTTGCCGCCATGTGTCTGTGGTTATCGCGAGATTAGCAATAAAGCAGGAGCATTTGTGTGGAGGTTTTCGCGAGAGTGGTTGACCGATTGCATTCCACACTTCGGAATAATAATTCATGAGAGAGATTGAGAGAGATTTTTCTAGTTAAACAAACTCGAGAATAGCAGACTGCGTCTCGTTCTTTTTGTTTTGTCATCAAATAAAGTCGCAAAACTCCGCAAAATCTGTCATTTAAATAAAAATAAGCTTCGTGAAAATAGGGCAACTTTTGGCAATGGGGCGTGGTAAACACTCTGGGCCTGGTCAGTATTTGGATGGGACACTGCTGGGAACACCAGGTGCCAGTGGGGCGGCTGTAGTGCGAACTGTTGTGTCCTTAAGCAAGACACTACACCCCATGCCTGGTATGAAAACCTGTGTGTACGTGAATGAGGCTGCAGATTTGCCCCGGGGCAGCTGTGATGAAAAACAGACGTCGTTTTTTCATATGTTTTAGAGAGTTTATATTCCACAGAACAATTATCAAAAATCAAATATGGTGATTTTTTATTGACGACCACGCACAATTAGTCGATTGTTGCATGATGTAAAGCATCTGTTAATGTCTAAAAAGTGTTATATCAAATGCGTCATCACTGCTCGTTTTGGGGTTTATAATAGAAGCCCCCAGTATATGATACAGGGCAGCGTTTCTTGACCACATTTTCCCTTCGATCCAGACTTTGTGCTGGAGTAGTGTAAAGAGTAAAAAATAGGGCCGCAAGCACCCCCTGGAGGGTCTTACGCAGGATAGTAAAATACCATTGATTAATGTGAGATTGGGCTCCAGGATCGAAACATGATATAGGGTGTATGCCAGAGTAAGTGATGCAAGAAACAGTTGCTCAAATAAATTAATATCGACAACATAAAGCTTTTGTCACTTGTAGACTTAAGTCACAGTGGGAAGAGCCAACACTTTTACTCAGTTAGGAGGAAAAGTATAGTGTCTGAGGAAAAGTCCCTCAAGTAAATGTAACGGAGCAGTACTCACCTCTGCACTAGCATAATGCACTTTTCAATAAACAGAGGCAACTCATTTCTAAATGCTGTTTATTTTGTATTTGTTCGTCAAACAAAAGTCAAACTATTTACACATCTTCCTTTTTTTTCAAAACTGTTTCTAAATATACGTGTTAATGTTTAACAGCAGACTTTTTAGGTAAAGAAGCTGAGCTGACCAGAAAATGCTGACAAATAATAAGATATGAATGAAGCTACAAAATTATGATTAATTGTTTAACAGAATTCTCAAACACTTAGGGTTTTGACAATGCAATGCTCTATTATTTGACTTACTCAAAATCAAATTTCAAGGAAAATCCCCATTATTATTAGATTTAATCATTACCCAGAGATTCCAATGTCTTTCCTTCCCTTTGGAACAATTTGAGTGATTAATTGTTAAAGTCACACTTTCCAATGCAACTTTTAAGGTAATATAACGTAAAAGCCTCAGATGCGATTAGACCGCACTGCACCACTGACTGCAACCTTTTTAACGCAAAATGTTGGTTGATTAACACCATTCTTGATTCATTTGAATGGCTTGATTGTGAACTGGCTTCACTGTGCATTGTCAAAACTCCCAAGTTCACTTTGGTCTGGTAACGAAATAAGTTGATATTTGGAAAAGTCGGATTCTACATGAAAAGTCTGTCAGCTAAACTCCTCAGCATGGACTTACAGGAATACACTATACATTATGAAACCCAAAAATGAACAAAAGTACAAAGTCCACGGCTTCTGAGCAAACCATTGCTGGGGTTAGTCATCATCTACATTATAGTACAGTCCATTTTCGCTGTATCGACAAGGTGGTTCCAATTCTTTCTCAAGTTAGCCATTCATGGACCAAACAATACAATTTAAGGCATTTATAACAGAAATACAGCAAAAGTATGGGAAAGAAAGATTGAATATTTACAAATTGTACAAAGTTGTCTGTCTCTCATCGCCTGTACAGCAGACAAACTTGATGCGTCCAACCATGTTGACCTGTGGCTCCACATAGAGCCACGGAAACGAGATGTTGAGGTTGATATAGTGTCTTTAACTTGTAGTTGATGCATGTTTGCAGGTTCTTTTTTTTATACATTTGAGTTTTTCCAGTTCGGCGCTTGAAGGTCAGGCCAAAAAGTCTGTCCCTCCGCGGTTCAGGGGCCGTCCACAAATCACAGTGGACACAGCCGAAGCGTCACGCGGGCCCGTTCAAATGCCAAAGCCAAGTCTCTGAGGGTCCAGGCTCCGTAAGGCAGGGGCCGAGTGAAGGGGCACTAGGCTGGCCACGGGAGAGCTCCCCTGGGGACAGGATGACCGCACCGTCAGCTCCTGCAAAGCAAAAATAAATTACAAGTCAAAATAGGGTCAACACAACAATAAACCATTTATTTTCCCCATAATTCTGTACATTTTATACTGAAAATGGAGATATTTTGGATAAAGACAGGATACTGTTTGGTAAAGAATCTGCTTATAGTCCAAGTCAAATCAACACAGTGCCCTGTATTTAAGGTCCAATTTAGGAATCCTTATAAGAACAAGTACTTATTTGACGTTGATCAGGTCCACACTCGACATCATTAGTCAAAGTACATCTGTTGAAGTCTTATTCTTGGTCCCATGTCACGTCTACCAGTGGAAGTCTTCAGTCTGGTCTTAAGTCAAGCTTATAGCCAAGTCAAGTGTCACCAAATTAAATAAAAACGCAGGCCATAATTTCACAGCAGTTTCAAACAAATGACAGAAGTGTTGGCCTCACCTGCAGATGGAGGATTGTGGTCAGGTCTGGAGGCGTCTTCTCCCTGAGGGCCAGTCCCAGGGCTGGCCTCTGCAGCGGTCAGCTCCTCTGTCACGACCTCCTCCTGTGGATGTGCTGAGTGGACACACAAACACGTCCACCACCAGTCCGTGCGCATTCCCTTCCAATCCCACTTTTTTACTGGCAGACTGAGGGAAACGCACCAGAGTTCATATCCAAAACAATTCTGGAACATTCGCTAGTTTTCCTTCATCCATTGAAGTTTCCTCTCTCAAAGTACTACAAAAATATGGTTATTTACAAGAGTACGGGGAAGGCAGGCCTCTCCAGTCTCTGATTTATTTTTGGGAATTTCTTAAAAAATAAAAACAAAAAAAACCACAGTCCTCTTGTTGCAGATGTGTCGCCATCCCCAAAAATGGTACCTCACAGCTTGAATGAACCAAAGTGCATAGGTGAGTTGATGAGGGCAGGCCGAGTGCTTGTGATGAGGTGAAGGTCAGCACTCTGCCAGTCCGCCCAGGCTCTGTCCATGCTCTCGCTCCACACTGGACCGTTCCAGTCACAGCATCCTGTACACGTCGGGATGCCAAAACAACGAAACAAATCAAAAATGGCAGAAGCGCACTTGCAAGCCCACTCGTCTTATACGTGGGAACAAAAAGTCTAAGCAAAGGTGAAGAAACTAAACTGCAGCCACATGTCCATGCGGTGTGTAAACAAGCAGAGCTCAGTCTGAGAGAGGCAGTGTGTTCAACCGTTTCCACACATTTACTTCACCATGTATTAAAAAAAAAAAGTTTGTTTCCATTTTTGAAATCTTCTGTGGGAAAGTCTGTATCAGCATAAGTTTGTTATTTTTTGGAATACATTCAATATTTTCTTAAGAAACAATACACACACTTCACATGGTGATAATGAAAAAAATAGAACAAAAAATAGCAGCCCAAGTGCTCATTATCTTAGTCCAAATACTTTTAAACTTTGTATATAATGTATATATTCATATATATTTTTCATTAAAAATGAAAACTCGTCATTATCAAATTGCAACAACGAATACGTAACACAATATGCTAACATTTCATGCACCGTCCTGTGCATTTGCACATTAAGATGCGTTTTTTCAAAGTCAGAAACTCGACACTTATCATTCACAAGTTCGAGAGCTGACAAAGGCAACATGGTCACATCAGACCTTCAGATGGACCACTCTATACACACACACACACACACTGTGCTGTGCACTCACGCTCTCTCTCACACACTCACACACCATAGTTAATGTCTCAATGGCCACGCACCCTATCCGAGTTCTTAGGCACAAATGTGCAGTCATACAAAAAGCACATGGATTTACAAGTACCTGTAGTTTTAAGTCATTTGTACACACAAGCACACATCACATCCCTCATGATTGGCCTGTCCTCAGACAGTTCCAAGAGGAGAAGCTAAGGAGAGAACCTAGTGGTGGTCACATAAGAAGCAAAGCTAACATTTACAAAGTCGCTCAAAGGATGAAGCTGATGAGAGAAAGGAGAGTTGTGCAATTGGCCTCTTCCTCTCAGCTGCTCTCCTAAAACATCCAAACCCTGTTTGGACAGGACACACGCACTTCTCATGAGAATACAAAATTACTATTTGAACAAAAATAGACATAAATGGCCTCTTATGTTTCATACATCTTGGTAAGCAACAAAAAGAAAAGAAAAAAACTTTGTGCAGACTGTTATATTACAACACACATCTCTGTCACGCATCACATTCAAAAAAATAGTCACTTCTCCAAAAACCCTTTGATTTTGTTTTTGTTTGCTTTTTTGTTGTTTTGTTGTTTTTCTGTTATTTTTCTCATCTCTTTTGTAGGCAAGTGCAAATCTTCAAGTTTTTATAATCCACTTTTTCAATAGCTTGACTTTTTTATATAAACATAAAAAATGCTGAACAGGAAATATCAACAGTGTTTGTCTTTTCGAGAAAGGATTTGCGCTCTGATAAAGTCACCTCTGACAGTCACTCAGCGCCGTGTCTGCTCCCCTTCACACTCACGCTCACATGCACGCACACACAAACATGCACGCACGCACACATTTCAAATCCTGTCTCGTTAAAGTGCATTAGTAGAGAATAAGGTGCTTGTAGTTGAGTGCCAGAGAAACCCCTGCGCCCTGCTCACATGAACACGGCCCCTCCCGCCCCGGTTCCCCCAGCAGTGCACATTCGTCATCAGGTTTGTCTGATTAAAAGACAAGAAGGCCTCAGGTAGCTATTGCTGCTGCGCTGTTCCGCCTCAGTACTCCTCCACCATCTCCATGTCGTTCATAGACAGACAGTCCCCTGCGTTGTGGAATGAGTACCCTGTGGAGACATGAAACAGCACGGGTCAAGCACACTCTGGATGTGTTGCCTCCAACTGGTCACACTTTAGATTGCCCACAGTTAGCTAAAAGAAAATACTGACGTGGTAGTTGAACATCTGCATAAACAGAACATGAAGAAAATGGTCTAAAATAAGAAAATTGTAAAACTCGCAAGTGCATTTTAAAAAAAATGTAAAAACGTCCATTAAGGGCTGTGTAATTAATACAATTTCAATTATGATTATTGATTTAACAGATTACAAAAATGTTGTAACCAAGAATATTAAAACACCCTTGAGAGGATAGGTTCACAGATTGTGCTTTTCTAATTGACATTTACACACCATTTATGTGAAATACGTCACCTAATTCCATTTCAACTGTTGGTTCTTTTAAGGTAATCATATGAATAATCACAATTTCAATTATGATCAAATAATCGTGATTATTATTTTTTCCGTAATCAAGCAGCCATACTTCCAAGAATAAATTATGGGGAAGGGCAATTTGGAAAATACCAAACAAAACAATCACACATTACAACAATCTTTATTTCTTCCTAATAAAACAAATCATGTCATAATGAAATTCATAATTAAAGCTGCAAGCGATGATGAGGACGCAGAGCCCTGCCTTGCCACAGTCCTTTTCTTGCCATCAGCCCAAAAACGCGAAGTAACTCATGTTTAATATCAGACAGCACAAGTGCAACTTTAAAAAATGTAACAGCTATTACCAGGAAATTTGTAATGGCCATGTAATGGGTAAACACCCTTGGACTAGTTTGTTAAAACATTTGACAAGTAACATTCTATGGCTCCTATCAGAGTTATTTGGTTCCAAATAGGAACCTACCGAAAAGGTCCTGCAAGTACTGGAACCAACATTCAGTTCTTTGGCTTTAAATATCTGCATCAATGAGCAAACACAGCCAAACATACCGCGCAGATTGTGCAGGGCGCACACGAAAGTTATAAATGAATGGGCTACATTTGGACATAGTTCTCCATGTTCAAACAAACTGCAGTGTCTCATTTTACCGGAATCTGAGGATAAAACACCAGGTCCAGAGATGCTCCTAGTTCCACCATAAATTACAGTTTCCAATGCTCATAATAAATCCACATCAGTCACAGTCTGCAGTGTTCGCATTAAGTTGAAGCCAAACGGATAATATAATCCAAACTTCACCATAATCATGTACTTGGTCCAGGTAAGAGTGTAATCTCACAGTAAATGTGATGTGGTCAACATCAAGTGTGGAGCACCTCTGCTAAAGATGTGACTGGAGTCTGCGCAAAGTTGCTGGGAAAACTAACATATTATTACATTTTTGCCACTATCCTCCTCAGCTAAACCTCTCTGTATGGAGTTTGCATGTTCTCCCCGTGTCTGCGTAGGTTTCCTCCACCTCTTCCTGGAGGAGTCCTCCAGTTTCCCCTCCCACTAAAAACATGTACAATAGTGTGTTGGTGAATGAATGAGTGTGTTGTGAGAGTGAATGCTGGACAGCGGATGGACATTTCCCCATGGGTACAATCCGGCACGTTTATAGCAGATGTATCATGTATGTTCATTAACATGCACTGTCCCAACCAAATAAATGCTGAATAAAAATACCAAGCGTGTCAAAAGCAAGACTAACTATGCAGACTGACTTTGATACAGTGGCGTAGACAGAAAACAAAAGTGAAACGTTGGTTCACATGATGAGCTGCTGTTCTCTGGTTCACTTGTTGGTGCAGTGGTTTTGAGTTATAACTGAACAATATGTCACAGGAGTTTGTTTTAAAATAAGATTTAACACAGCTAGATTAAATGCTGAGAATTTTTTGCAAAGTTTCAATAATTTATTGGATTTTTGCGGACCCTAAATCACTTCCAATTTTCTTAAAAAATACTTGAGGAATGAAACATCTTGTGTTCGGTTGACAGCGCACCTACAGCCTTCACAAAGGTAGAATTTTGAAGGACTATTTTCGTAACGTGAATGTTTCAAATGTTGAGTGCAAAAGACTCCAGTTATGTTTAGCTAGCTTCGCTCTCATTCTGCATTAGCAGAATGCTCTCAGCACCATTGTGCTGAGTGGTCAAAACTGATCACGCGGTGCAGGTCTACACCAATTAGCACAGGCCATTTTCCAGATCTTATTCACCTTATTCCGGAAGTTGTCATGGGCGCCGCCATTTTGTTTCCGTTGTATTAGTTCACACGGGGCAGACGAGCTCAACAGAAAATAAGTTCTACACAGACTAAAAAGCCGTTTTCAGGCCACCCAGGATATCAATGCATTGCTGACTTGTTGTTGCTCGTAAACATTAAACATTTTACACAAATCAATCTACTTTGTTACATTTTGGCTGCGAGACTTTTCCCTTGTTTGCCATTAGCTTTAACAGCTCTTGTCGAACCGGAAGTGCGTTTGCAACAAAACAAAAGCGTATCTGTGGCAAAAAGAGTGGGCGCCAAAAATGGGCGGGGCAGAATAAGGTGAATACTTCCATGAGTCTGACCTAACTCATGCCTCATAGCCCAGTGACCAAGGTTGAGCAAAAGGGGACCTACCTAAGATGCTGGGGTCGGAGTGCAGCATCAGGGGCTGTTTCTTCTTCATCTTCCCTCCCTGGTTCTCATAGAGTCCTGCCTTGCCCATATGGTTGGCTTGGAACATGGACTGCAGGGCACTGGGGTTCATACCTCGCATCGAGTCCTGGGAAAGAAGAACAGAAAGCATGTAAACAAGGACAAAAGATGACAGACACTACTCTATATGAAGGGCATGTTTCTGTAACCATGCTATGAGATAGTTTCCGTCAATAGGATACAAGTAACACTGTAATAGGGTCTATGCAGGAATCCCAAACTTAATTTTAAAAGACCTTTATGGATATCTTGAAGACCTTATCGCAACACATCTAGCAATTTTGGAACTGCAAACACACCCCATATTTTAGGAAAATATTACAAATTTTAGAAATTATTTTAGTTTATAAAAATTTTAAATAAATGCATAATATCAATAGCATATTTAACTGTGTGGTCTTATCATTTACAAAACATGAACAAAAGAGGATCACAACTGTTCTAATAAAGGCTGTAGTCGACTAAAGAAATTCTCTCCATGTATCCAACTCAGACTGCACTCAAAAGACTACAACTGTACAGGGGTTCATGCGAAAACTATTTTAACAGAAAAGTACTGGTAAAGAGTGTATTTATGAGTTAGAAATAGATAAGTTAGATTAAACCATAATTCTCTCCAAAATCATCAAATAACTCACTCCATATCTTCTCCTTTTTGATGTTGTGCCATTTAAAGCATGTTAATCTAAATAAAATGATTAGTATTAGACCAGCATTTGAATTCATCAATCTCTTGGCAAGAACAGACAAATTTGCATTTCCCCATTTGGGAAGACGCGTCTTCATGAAGGGGCCATTTAGGTCATTTTGTTCTTCTGTTTTATTTTTTAAACTTCGGATATAATTTAAGCCTTTTTAATACTTTTAAAGGCCTTAATTTGACAAAAATGTATTTATGAACTTTGAAGACCCCTGTTAAACCTTCCATAGCAGGAACAGTCTTACTTATCCGCAGACCACCCAGCACCCTGATACGGAGGAGGTGTACAGTTATTGTTGATCACTTGTCAAATGTTGGTTGCGGCGCTTGATGCCAGTGTTTCCAGGAGGTGAGTGGAACATTTGTCCAAGTGGTGCAGACGGCCTCATGAAGGACATCTACTGTCTGAACTGTGCTCCATTTGTGTAAACCTCACTTGCCGTCCGTCCCCAAAGGTTCTCCGTTGGATTTAGATCAGGGGAACACAGGACGGTCCAAAAGAGGGATGTTCTTCTCCTGAAGAAGTCCTTTGTCCTGGGGCTTTGTGAACTGTAGCACTGTCCTGGTTCCACAGACGAGGCCCTCAGTCATGAGGGATGCTCTCTGCAAAATCTGCACAGAGCCAGGGGCCCCTGCACCACCTGGAGCTCCATTGTTCCACTGAAGGAAAAAGCCCCCCAGATCATTATGCAGTCGCACCAGTAACTGCCTTAATTTGGGTCGAGGATCGTCCAGTGTCATGACAGACAGCCAATCGGATCCTCTGGCTCAGAGCTAGTGTCACTGTTTTGTTCCATAACCCTCAGGATCTTTTAAGAAATTCCAAATGACTGTCTTACTGCGTCCCACCTCAGCAGCGATGGAGAGAGGCCCTGCTTATGCAACTCAACAACTGAGTTGAAGAAATAATGTTTTTTTTTTTGTTTTTTTTGCTTTTACCATCAGAACATCATGACAGGCGAGTACCTGACCTGAAAATGACACTGAATTCACATTTTTGCACAAATTTGGGATTTTAAAAAGGCACGTGGTCCTAAACTTTTCATCAGCTGCAGAACAAACTATTTCAGTTTAATTCAATAAAATTGTTTTCAATAAAATGTTTACTCAAACTTTTTTTGTTTTCACTCCCATTTCTTGTTGCATAGTGAAGCTCTACTTGGAATCTTGTTAAGATCCACCCAAAATGTGACTTTTGTCCATTTTTGAACTGGTCTTAAACTTTTGATAGATACTGTACTACACACGACATTTAAAATCTGTAATGGGTGAAATGATCTTGAAATACTAACCTGCAGAGGGAAGTTCATATTCAACCCAGCGGCCACTTCCTTTGATAACTGATGAAAACAATACAAGCCATGACAAGTGTTAGTATATATACATTTTTCTTACTGGAAATTCCAGGTTAGATTGTAAAAGCTACCTGCTGCTGCTGCCTCTGTTGGTTGGCTTTCTGTTTGGCACGTCGCTCCAGGAACTGTTTGGCAAACTCTTTGGCTTCCACTGTGTCCCCTAGATA
The DNA here is from genome assembly GCA_019453435.1 of Rhinogobius similis. NCBI lineage: Eukaryota > Metazoa > Chordata > Actinopteri > Gobiiformes > Gobiidae > Rhinogobius > Rhinogobius similis. The sequence continues at coordinate 2,722,891 of CM033640.1, read as the reverse complement.
GGACCGGATAAAGTCCAGCACTGCATAGGGTGACTCCACCTCCTTTAGGTAAGCCACTATAGTGGCCACTGCAGACAAACCAAGAAGGGTGAGATATGGCCTGACAGACAGAAATACACGTGTTGTGAGCCTACCGTCCAGAGAGGAGGAGTTGTTGGCAGAGGTGTTGAGAGCGTGCAGCATCTGTTCACACCATGTGGTGAAGCCATCCTGAGGCTTCATGCCCTGCAGCAGCTTCAGCAGCTTCTCCTCATCGTCTGTGCGCTTCCGACGCATCATGTACTGTTCACTACAGGAGCAAGCGCACAGTCAGGCACGGCAGAGGTGTGATATAGGAACTGGTCCCCAAGCCCCGAGCCTGACAGAGAGCAGGGCAGTGTGGTGGCTCATACCTGAGAGAGGGGCTGCTGCGGCTGTTCTTCAGGCCCATGCTGTTGTTGGAGTTGGAGCGTAGGCTCTGGTTCTTGACGGCCTCATCCCACATGCCCATGCTTCCTGAAGAGCCTCCACTGGCTGATTTGCCTTCCATGGCTCCAGAGCCTCCCCACATCCCCATGCCCTCAATCCACTGGTTTCCCATGGATGAGCTGCCCATCGACATGCCTGAATGCTGGAAGAAGAAAGTCATTAACCAGCGGCCCTTAGGGTTCAGCGATACTCGATATTATAACAAATCGTTTGATGCTGTTGTCACAATTCATGACACACATTTGCTTGATTTACACACGTCCTTCCATGCGTGCTGCATTTATTTTGATTTGTAAAAGAAAAGGTTAAGCCAACCATTATTTCGCAGCTCCAGATATAGGAAGTAAACCGCTCCATAGAGGCTATTATATTCTAAGTTTTGATTTTTTGATAAGGAATGACAAAAATATAAAATTTGAAATGCTCTAAAATGGCATTGGGCTATTCACTTTATTCCGGAAGTTGCCGTACGCCCAGCCGTCTTGTTTCCGTTGTATTAGTTTATATCGCGCAGATGAGCTCAACAGAAAATAAGTTCTACACGGACTAAAAAGCCGTTTTCAGACTGACCAGGAAATCGTTGCGTTGTTGACTTGTTGTTGCTCGTGTTCATTAAATATTTTACACAAATCAATCTACTTTATGTAACATTTTAGCTGCGAGACTTTTCCCTCGTTCGTCATTAGCTTTAACGGAGTTCTTCTTTTAAAAAAAAGTGCAAAAAACGTCAAAAGTGGGCGGGGCAGAATAAGGTCAATACGTGTTATTAAATAAAAGAGCTTGTAAGACACATCAGATTTGCGATAAACACACTGATCTGGAACATATGTTATAGAATTATTTTTGACCTTATGTGGAACTTTGCATGACAGTGTGAATTGTGTTCAGAGATAGATTGTTTAATTTGATTGGTCTTTGTTTCTCAAATACAAAACATTACTAAAATATCATGGTGAAGTGGTGAATAATAAAAATTACGTAAAATATAAGTTCAGATTGAGTACTTACGCGGTCTCTTTGCTGGGCTCGCTGCTGCATTTCCAACAAAGCTAGAGCAGGGGGCTTTCCTGATTTGGACAGACCAGAAGAGGCCGCACCTCCCCAGCTGGAGCCACCGGTCCCGGACCCCTGGGACTGAGGAGTCTGCTGCAAGAGCTTCAAGATCAGCTCCTGCTGCTGTCGACACTGCACAGTTACATGTGGTTAAGGTTCAGATGAGGCTTTTCATTAAAAGATAAAGACTCCAAAGTTTAGAGTCCAAAACATATTATTGTGAAGTAGCTCAGAAATATTTTACTGTCTATGTATACATTATATTATTCTGTATTAAGAGATCAAAGTGTAGAAGGGTAATGAATCTGTAGATACAAACTGTACCTGCTTGCGTCTGAAGAGCTCCTCCTCATCTCTCCTCTTCTGCTCCTCCTGCTGCCTCCTCTTCTCTTCTCTGCGCTTACGCTGCTCTTCCTCCTCGCGCTTAGCCCTGAGTTCAGCATCTCTCCTTTCCTGGAGCTTCATATAAAAATTTTTAAAAAGGCATGTTGAGCTTTAAAGCAACAACCATGTGTTGAGGGTACAACAAGGTGTGGTGGCACAGACCTTTTGAAGCTGTTCAAGAGTTGGACCCTGAGTAGAAGGATTCATTGTTATGTCCCATAGACTGGCTTCACCGCCTGAACCAAGACAGAGGGTTGGATAAGCATCGCTGCAGTTCACAAGAGTATACACTCTTCACATGTGACAGTACCTGATGGCTGTGAAGCTGAGGTATGCATGTCCCACATGGACCCTGTGTCTGGCACTGACATCGACCTGTTCATCGAAGGCATCATACCCTGCTCGCTGCACCTGCAACACAACAAAAACTTCTTAGACTGAGAGCCACATGAGGTACCACATGATTCTTCTGTCCTGGATTGTGTCACTGGAACGTGTCAGATGTATTTAACTGGTTTACATCATTTGCCAGTAATATTTTATTGTCAATGTCACTCTAAAATACTTAAATATTACAACCAAACATCAGCGAGAACATAACAAGATGGATCCTCAAGAGTTTGTGAACTCACAAAAATCATGTGAATTTATCTGGCAGGCGAGGTTAGTTAAATATTATAATTATTGTGTTTGTCTTGAATACCTATTTATGAGCTGGAATAACTGCTGCTGCTGGAGCTGCTGATAAAGAGCTGCGGCAGCCATCTCCTGCTGCTTCTTCAGCCGGTCCTGGTCGTGATTACCCTGAAGGAAAACAAAGTAAGCACAATGGACATATCTATGGAACATGTCATTAGAAGCTTTAACTCACAGAGGTGGCAGACGTGCGGCTGGGCTGAGGCCGCTGCGGTGGTGGGGGCTGTCTCACCAGCAGGGGTGGAGGTGAGGGCCCAGGGGCGAATGGCACACGGCCCCACATCTTGATGACATCACCCAGTGGCTGGAAGCCTTCATCACAGCCCCGTTTCACCAGCAGGGTCATGGTGAAGTAGCCCGCTTGGAACCACTCACACATCTCCATAGTGCTGAATGGACCTGAAACAGAAGGAACCAGTCTCAGCAAAGAACACGTACTGGAATGAAACAAGACTACTCTCATGCAAAGAGCAACTACTATTAAACTGTGACTGTAGCTGAAAGATGTACCTTGGATTTCTCCTTGTGGATCTTTGTAGAACCACTTCATGGCAGCCTCGTGAGACAGGGGTAGAGCGGCAGCCGTGTTGCGACTTTCCTGTTGCAGAGCCTGGGTGAAGCACTCCTCTTCTAAAGACGTATCTTGCAGCGAGGCCACCATCTTCTCTGCCTCCTGCACACATGTTAGCCGTTCAAACTCTAAGTCTATACATTTTATGAAAGAGAGTGGAAGAGAGAAAAACATTAACAGTTCACAATGCATGGTCATCTGTTGTACTGAAACACTGTGGCTCGGGTGCGCAGAGAGAAATGTTGATAGTTTCTCCATTAAAAAAACAAAACAAAGGGCACTGTGAAATTGAGAGGTCTGAGAAACCGTGAAGTCTTAAACAGAATGATTAAAGAAATATCTACACAAAGGTTAGCTTGAAAGGACAAAGTCTTCAAAGTTCAATAATAAGCTCTCTAATAAGCTGTAAGCTCTCCTATCATCTTGTAACAACAGCAGGCTTTATAAGACGTGTGTGACATTCTTCAATTAGTATGCTGTTGGTACCTGCTGGAGATGCTTCATGCCCTCGTCGTCCTCTGGGTCTCCTCCACCTGTGAGGGACAGAGGAGCTGCAGAGGAAGTAGGAGGAGGAGGCAGAGCACACGAGGCAACCGTGTTTGAGGAGAGATGAGCTTTTGAATCAGCCATCACAGACACATCTGGAACAAAGACAGAAGTTCAATGTGCAGCCACTGTAATCAAACCCAACTGACTTTGCAGAGCCTTGTGACCCACCTTGGCCGGCTGAAATGTTGGGCTTCAGAGAAAGGCCGTTGTCCACCACAGGAGCCGGGGCACTGAGCTGAGGTTCCTGTGATGGAGGGCTGCAACGAGTGGGAGAAGAGGAGGGAGAAGACACTTTCTCCTCACCATTCAATGTCCCAGCCCCACCTTTGTTACGCTCTAAAGCCAGAAAAATATAGAAAATATGCACACACAAATAAATAAATAAACTTGACCTTGACAAACACAAAAATGTACACATTGACAATTAACGTTGATTTTTCTTACCTAGGTCTTTGTCTCCTTCAGAACAGTTTTTTTGTGTGTCCTCAAGGCCCTCCTCATGCTCTTCCTCATCTTCAATTGCTTTGAATTCCAGCTCTTCCTCCAGGATGGCATCCTTTCCAGATTTCTAGGATGAAAACAAGATACAGCACAGATTCAGTTTGTATGTATCTCTGGAACTTAAGATCAGGGGCTCTTAACCTTTTTAACTTTGAGGCCTGATATTTTTGGTACAAAGTAATCTAAAAGGTCATATATCTGTACTTTTTAAAGGTTTGAGTCAGAGCACATATTAATTTATGAAAAAAATTTAATCCCTTTCAGAAGGAAGACCTTCATGTAAATGAAATACTCATGAGCCAGGTATAGACTACACACCTTCATCGGCATGAAGGCTCCAGAGGAGTCAAACGTGCCCATCTCACTGTCCTCTTCATCAGTGCACCACTCGGGCAGGCCGTCCCTCTCATCGTCTGGCCCATCGCTGCCTGTGCGCCGCCGTCCTCCTCCTCCTCCATGGCCATCAGAGTCACGGAAGTCAAAGTCAAACTTCCTCCTGCGGCCCTCACCAGGGCCAGTGTGGTCCCGCCAGCCCGCTGAGCGAGGACCACCGTCTGACAAGCACCAAACACACAACCATCATTATTAGAACATGTACTGTCACACCCCACACAGACAGAGACCCAAAGACACAGAGATGCACAGACACACACTCTAATCATGAAAATACCATGCTACGTAGAAAACATGTAGTCATAGGACCCAGTATGGGCAGGATTCAAATCTGAATAAACGCTACACTTTTTTAATTTTGTCTTCAAGGCCAGTTTTTTAATCAGGCACTGGCTATTAGTGATTAGCTGAACTTGGAGTATACTAGTTTTGGAGAAACGCTGTAAGCAATTGCCTACTTTTCTCCAAGTCATAGTAGACAGCATTGATTTAACCAATACACCATGATTGTAAAATGAAAAGTAAAGTTTCACAATAACCTACAAATTGTTGTTGTTCTAAGTAAGTACTTTGGCTCCCCAGCAAAAGCTACAGGTGTGTGGGTTGTCTTTAGTAGTGCACAAATGTGTTTGCACAGCTATTGTATCTCCCAAGTCATTTTATTTGCAAACACAGAGTGACGTTTCGGGGGTCAATCATTCATCAGACACGGGTTGAGATGGGTTGTCTTTAGACCCTCGGCTCGACAAACCACAAGATGATCATTTCATAGTGGGTCAAGTGGGTTATGAAAGGTTGACCGCGTCTTGTATGTTCGCGACCGCTTTTACATCTATATTGATTGATGAATAAAACACACATGAAACGTGTAGAGACCAAGTCTGTCGTCATCACTGTCATCACTGACATGACCTCTGTGTGTGAGCTGATTTAACTCTAACTCTTTATCCGATCCTCCCTTCACTCACTCCTCTGTGAGAGACACAGGAATGTCTACAGTGTGTGAAGAGATGCAAGTCGTACCATCCCTGCGCGATCCGGCCAGTCTCCAGTTATTGCCTGGCTCCACCTGCTCCTCCTCCTCTTGCTCCTCTCGGAGAGTGCGCCAGTTATCGCTGTCAGCCCTTGCATACTCCTTCCTCCCTGGAGCAGGCGGGGGCCCAGCCTCCTCAAAGGCTGGCCGGCCCACCTCTCTCCTCAGCGGCTTCTCAAAGCGCCGCTCACCCCTGAGGATAGGACGATAACAAATGAGTGGGAAAGTCAGATTCTGCATAACCTGCGTATTATGTTTCTTGATAAACAAAATACAAGAAGTATTTATGATCATCAATAAAAGTAGAAAACTTTAAAAAAACTCCCACATTTCTGCTGACTGGGCGAAAGACGAGGATTTGTTTTCGCACCTGTCGTCCCAGCTCTGACTGCGATGTATCTCTCGAACATTGCGGCCAAAGCCCACCTCAGTTTCTTCAATACTTCTTTGGTAAAACCCACTTTCACCTCGACCACGACCTTAAGACATTACATATACAACATAGTCTTATTTTACAACTAAAAGTCAATTTAATAGATGAGATCAGTATGTGCCAGTGACTCGTGAGTGTTTACCTCTACTGCCTCGCGTGGCCCCTCGACCTCGGACCGCTCCAGCTGGTGCGGCCCCTCCCACACCCTTCCCCATGAGCCTGAGCACGGCCACGCTGTTCACAGACATGGAGAAGTTCCTCTGCGGGGGTCACACAGCAGGAATGTCAGCAATGTGAGCAACCATTCATCAGCCTACAGTCTAAGCTCAGATCGCTCTCATCATGCCATCACGCATCACACATCAATTGGAATATGTTAAGTGTCTGTCAAGCAAATCCTTTACAGAAGAAGAAGAAAATGGATGGAAGAAGAAGATGTTTCTAGTGTCATTTTTATGTAAGAGTCATAAAACGTCTTCTCTCTACACATGAATAATCCAGATAATTCTAAATTGATTAAAGAAATAATCGCAAACTAATTAGTCTTGAAAAGTCTTAAAAATGTGAAAAACAGAAATAGTTAATATCAAACTCTTTGCAGCAGTCCAAATACCCACTGCATTCTGAGCATCCTAATTACTGTCAAAGTGCTTTTCACAACTCTCTGGAGCCAGAGAAAGTTTTCCCATCACAGTAAAGCTAACAACTTATTTTCTTTCTTTTTTTTTTTTTTTCTGCTTGAAGGCTTTATGTGACAGGACTGTTGTAGTGTGAAAGGGGGAGACGGGGAGTATCGACAGATTGCAAATGCTGAGGGCTTGACTCAAACCCACATTGGCACTGTGTCGACAACCAGACATGTGCAACGCCCTTATCCACTGCACCACTGCAAAGCAACGTGTTATGGTCATTTTCAAGCACAATGGTGTCTATTTTGGCTGAAGAAATTACATTATAGTTCCCGCTTGGACTGTTTGCAGGTATCAAAGTAAAAAAATCAAGTCAAATGTCAAAAATAACATCATTTGGGACATGTCTAATAAAACTGGGACCTGGGACATAGGGCTTAAAGCTGGGACTGTCCCAGGTAAACGGGGACGCCCGGTCCCCCTAGGCTTCACGGAGAATAAAACGTATAATTAGAAGCGAGTGCACACATTGGACTCATTCTCACTCCAATAGCTATACAAAATATCTCTTCTGAGGCAAAACAGATTTTACTTTATTACATTAAAACAAATCTGGTATAGTTTCTTGAATATTCGCAATGTTGCAAAAGGAGTGGAATAAAAATGGAACAAACTAGTGTTTAATCTAATAAGTGATATTTCTATACGTTTGTGGCAAATTTGACAGTATCTGAACATTTGTCTAATACTTGAACCTCAACAAATATAAATTTAAAGACATTTATGCATACTCCTGTTGCATTACCTAAATATCTTCTGATCACTGTAGTCAAGATATTTAAAAAAATACATATGTTTGTCATTGATGGCTTAGAGGAGCCATACAGGAGATATAACTGTCCTGAGCTGTACCTGCTCCTCCTCAGTCAGAGGCACCAGTGCCAGCGGCTGCATGGGCTCATCTTGCAGAATAGCAGCAAACTCCTTATCCTGCATGTCCTCTGGGACCTGGAAGCAGGAGTGCACATGGCAGATGTATTATACAAGCCAGCCATCGTTGGCAGCTGAAAATAAGTAGAGAAAGTGACATATATTTCACATGCACATGTATGTACCTTGTTGTCTTTGATATAAAGTGCTAACATCTCCTCTCGGCCGTAGCGGTACTCGGCCAGCTTGTACTTTGGCATGGCAGGGGAGGGAGGGGGAGATGTCACACTCCCCCCACTGGACAGTGCACGGAGCCTGCAGAGGTCAAGAAAATCTGTTACTGAATATCAAGTCGCTCACATCTGCCCTCTGCTGGACACTCTTCATTTAACATTAGATAAAGGCCTGTTACAATAGCACATTTAGAAGTACAATATATTTTAACATAAAAGGGATGATAAATGACAATATTGAATATTTATTTTTATATTTATTAGAGAACATTACCAGTATTTGTCTATGTTGACTTACCATTCTGGGCCGAAGTTAAGAGTCTCAGCTGTCATATTCCTCACGTCCACACAGTATTGAGTATCTAAGAAAACATAGAACTCTGTTGAGAGGTGCACAAAAGCATGTGGAAAAGTTTCTCTTTCTCATCACACTTACCCTGTCCAGGGATTCGGAGCAGGCTGGACTGAGCTGGACCAGGCTGGAGCTGGTAGGCTTAAATTAGGCTAAGGTGACTAAAAGGCTGAGTGGTGCTTATGCTGTGGTCACAGAGCGCCCCAAACACTCGCGATTCAGAAAAATAGCTGCCAGTTTCAGGTGTTTGAGGACTACCAGGTAATCAGACCGTGACTTCAGAACACAAAAGAGTTTGACTACCGTTAAGAATGGAAGCTCCTGCTACTCACAGCCAAACATAAAAAAACTCACTACAGAAAAAATAAAGGATCTTCTTTTGAATATGAAGATTTTTGTACAGCAGTTATGCCTCACATTAAAGGTAAAAAGATGAAGTCAGTGAACTTGTCACAATGGTAAAGAAGAGCCAATAGGTGAAAGAGCGTCTGCTAAAGCAGCTGCCACGAGCAGACGCGAGCTCTCGTCTTCAGCGCCTGCTCTGCTCTGCCCGGTGCCTGTGCCTGTGCTTGGCTCCCAGTCACACGAGGGCTGAAGGAGAGCCTCCAGGTGACTCCTTAAGATCTGACCTCTGCCTTTTCGCCACTGCAAACACAAAAAAGGACATGTTCAACTAGGGCTGGACAACAAGAATATCAAATCCAATCAGATTTGACTTTCATTCATCCCTAAGGGCAAATTAATTTTCAATCATAATCTGATCCCTGTAAAGATATGTAATTTTGGTGGTAACGTCATGATCCAGTTCTTCTGTTTAGTGAAGCCAAAAAACGGACACCCACTCCCATTGGTCAGCCTGCGTCATACTCTGAGCGAGGGACAGGAATCACAGTGAACTGTGAACTCTCATGACAAGAGAATAGGTCTAGTTACTTATGATCATTATTATGCAGCTACTGAGTCAATTATGTGATAAAATGGTAATTGTGATCTAGACTCCAGAAATGTTTTCATATTTGTTATTAGCCTTTAAACATGCTCTTGTGTGCCTTAAATTTGCCATCTCATGTTTTAAAATAAAATAAAAAAGTTTCTTCATTCTATGACCAGTGTTATCAGTCACTATGAAATTAAAATTACTGAGCGCATCTAGCTAGCAGCTGGCGCCAGGACTATACACAATCTAACTTCTTTTCAGCTCTAATTTATGATGCGGATTTGCTGCAGCAGTTATCGCGTTTAGAGGCAGAAATGCTCAGAACGAGTTTAGCTATGAATTAAGGACTAAAAACTGCGGAAGATTCTCTGATAAGTGATGTAGATGATCTGAAAATACGTCCTGGATAGAGGGAGTTCGCAGGAGGTGTTTTGACACTCTGAAAAAAGTCACTGCAGCAGAATGTGTGTCCTTTAAAGTGTACGAGTCATAGAGCTCAGTCTTTGAACTGTTCACAACACGACTGAATGAAATCTCCCATAAACGTAGTGATTAAAAATAAAGTACTCTTTACAAGCCACGATGTTAAGTCGCTAATATTAGCTTCTTACCTTAGCTTGTGCATGTAAAAAAAAGAAAAAAAATGTATAGTTTTCCATCTGAGCTGTTTTTAGTGAAACGTGAAATCCAAGTTAAATAAATGAAGTAAGAATAAAGCAGAAGTAAGTAACCTTATTAAACATCTTAGTGTGTAAATGTATTTCCAGGGCATTTGAAGCCCCTGCTGCCTCTTGCAGTCTCTGTGTGAAAAAACAGTCTTTCCTGGCGCCGACCCAAAGACAACTCTCTTGAGAAACTTTAGCTCTTTTTTATATTTGGCAACATGAAATGTTTTTGTAATTGATTGTACTTCCTAATTTCAATAAAAAGGGAAAAAAATAAAAATAAAAAGTGTCATTTTACTGGCAGTGCATTTTCACAAGAGAGCTGCAGGGGGAGCCGTTACTGAAGTTACATAGTTCTCCTTTAATGTTAGTTCATGAATACTACAGTGTCACTCAGGTTTGGTGTATCTTTATGGGACAAATCCACTTTATTACAGTTTAGTAAAATTGTTCTCACTCAGAGGCGTCACATGACGGTGCTTGCTCGGGTGCCCTCTAGTTGCACAATTGTGTATTACAACATAATAAACAAAGCAAACAATGAAACGTGCCAGTTAACCAGGGAAGATGTATTCACCCAGTTAAATATTTAGTCATGGTTAATTGGCTAGTTTTTATCTTTCTGTCAGCCTGCCAGGGGGTATGCAGATGAAAATTAGCCTAAGGTTATAATCTTAATAATTAGAAAAATCTGCAATATTGGTCTACAACAATATATTTTAAAAATAGATTCCTTTACCGTGTTGAAAACTGCGGCCCCTTCACATTATATGAAGCCTCTGTAGAGCTGCAATTCACAATTGTGAGCAGAGGATTTTTCTCCTTTAGTGCCAAAAATGACTGTGCCACGCTACCAAATCCTAAGTCACCGTTTAGGAAAATAATATTGCTGAACGAAATGAGTAAATATCCGTGAGCGTAACACAGGGAGCGGTGAAGACCTGGACTGGCGGAGCAATGGAGTGCCCAGGAGAATAAAGATTACTCAAATATGCATGGATCACTCTAAACAGAACCTTGAGTAGTTTAATAACAAGGTTATTATGGTTATTATATTATGGTTAAGAACTAGAAGTTGATTTTGGTTTCATTTGACACTGTCAGTTGTGTGGTCCCCTGCTTTTTTTTTTGAGAATTAGTATTCATATTTACATAAGTTTAAAATGTGTTTTATTCTTTTAAGTATTTTACATTTGTGGTTTTATGAATCTTATTAGCATTTATGGTTTTATGCATTTTAGGGTTAGTGAGTTAGGGTTCATTTATTGTATTATTTTAGTACATCTCTGTACATAGTCGTCTTGCTGGTATGTTTTTTTTGTGTTAGTTTTATTCACCTGTGTGCAGCATTTGACATAATCACACACTTTGCGATACGCATATCGCGATACTAGCAAGTGCAATGACAATATTTTGTTTATATATTGTGCAATCCTATGTTAAGGCATGCCCAATAGATTATTTTGTAATATATGTTGAGATAAATGTTTGGAGAATAGAAAAAACATTTTGTTAAGGCTGAAGTTATAAAACAAATGTTTCGGGACAGTTCTCATTTGTGCTATGTTTTAGTAAAGAAGCTCACAGAGGCACAAAAAAAAAAAAAAAGGTTGGAGACCCCTGGTGTAGAACTTCTTTTCTCTCGAGATCAGCAACCCTCTGTAAACTGATACAAGTGGAAGGAGAGACAATTCATGGCGGTGCCTGTGGCAACTTCCAGAATAAGGTGAATAGACCCTTTGAAAGCTTGTAAACAAATACATTGTGAATTCCAGAATGGAGGAAAAGTGAAGAGGAACACAAAGTCATTTCACCGGAGAAACTGGCATTAATCTCAGAATATGCAAGTTATGGTGGTTTTGGTGAATGAAAACCAGATAAATGCATGTGATATTAGAGCCTGGTTTAAAGGACCCATATTCTGCTACAGTGGCTTTTTTGACCTTTTAACCCTGTTCTAACAATGTTTCATCATCAACAACCTACCTGAAGTTGCATTATGTTGCATTAACGCCGTTTTAAGGAATGTTCATTAAAAAAAATCCTCCCCCTTCGGGCGTCAAAAGCACCACCTGCTGAACTTCCTTCATCTGGGACATATTGTAAGATTATCTATGACATTTATCCAAGAATCTTTTACTATTTGTAGTCCATAAATCATCGCCAGACTAGTTCTGCGCATTTCTTCCGTCTAAATACAATAACTGTTGCTACTAGCTTTATAATTATGAGTAGCACGTTCGCTTCAAAAAAATAATATAGCTAAGCGCTTGACGCCGTCTACTGGCTGGATGCACTAAGTACATTTCCAGACTGCAGACAAAAAATCTAATTATATCATAATAAACTTTGTTGTTTGTTTCAAAACATGAGATGGCAAATTCAAAGGTACTCAAGGGCATGTTTAAATGACAATTTTTAAAATGCATCATATTTTTCACACACACTTTAAGATGACAGAGAGAAATACAATTTTCTTCCATCCTTTGTAGGAGAACAGCAAACTACCTGGAAATTCAAACTTGTTGTAGTATAAACTTAAAATCCTTAGTCTATAATAATAACGGAAATGTGTTCCAGTTTAAGTCACTTTTGCATCCGTTCTGGAATTTTGAACATTCTGATAACATCGCATATTAAAGGTTCTAAAAACTGTGCCTTAACATTATAACTATCCAGAAGAAGCTCTTATGTTGTGACTTGTTTACTCCATGGCGCATCTTGGCACTGCACACGGAACTGACTTTAGCCTCGTTAGCAGCACAGCTAGCCCTCCGCGGGGACCTAACTAACGCCTGGGATTAGACGCGCGCTCTCGCCTAAACTTTACATCCCCCTGTACACCACTGTTAAAAGTGCATTTTCCCACGTTTGGCGTTTGGCTGGGACACTGCGCGGAGCTGGTCTGACTGCCCACAGTTGGAGGTGTCCGTTGCACAGTATGCACAGGCCTCGGCTCTTCGGCTGGAGGTTCAGATGACACACCGAATGATGGCGGAGGGGGCGGAGTGATCTGGGGAAGTTTAGCCCGGCCTGCTCCGCCAATGTGCGGACGGATATCTGCACTTTAGCGTCTTGTAAAAGGCAAACACTGCCACATAAATACGTACTAATACAGAGAGAACTTGCTAGTGGAAACACGGTGCCGTTTTCCGTAAGATAAACGTCGACAAAATACGCCGAATCATCATTTGGAGCACGAGCTAAGGCTAGCATTTTTAGCTAACTAGCGTTAGCCAAGCTGCAAAAAGGAACCGTGGCTTACCTTCGCTGTTTGTTGTGACTAACGTGGTCTGCACGGTCTGTCTACGGTCAGATTTCCGCATGCATTGGTCTCTAAACACTGTAAACGTTAGTATTCGACATAATCCTGTGTTGACGATGACGTGATATTAATGTAATGTCTTATTTTTTCCCTCTCCTCCGACGGTCGCTGCTGCGTATCAGTGTGTGTCTGCTGCTGGATCGTTGCTCTTCTTGTTGTTTGTGTTTCGGAAACATGGCGGTCCGTGTGACACCACGTGACTGAGCTGAGGACTGCTGAGCGGCGGAGCAGAGCAGCACAAGCAGGACCAGCCCACAATCAGCCGTGGAGCACACAGCCACGGCCGGGGTGGGATCGGAACGGAGCAAGTGTCCCTATTACAGTACTGTACATCTGGACAGGTATGCTTATGTCTGAGCCTAACATTGCACGAATAGAAAGTAAATGGCAGTGGTGGTAGTAGTCTGTTTATATTGAAAACAGTAATAGTGTACACAATACACAATAAACTATTTAAAAAAACGAAATTAATTTGATTAGACAAAATTGTCAGCCTGAAATTAGTACCGAAATAAATTCTATTCCACGGTGCTTTGTGCATGAAAAAGATTACTAAAAAGATGAACACATTTACTGCATCCTTTCCAATGGTGGAAGAAGTTCTCAATTTTGTAACCTAATTTAAAGAACAAATTCAGAAGCAAAAACATTACTCAAGTAAAATTGGTAGTAAGTAAGTATTACATAAAATCTTAAAGTATTTAAAATATTCTAATTTAAAACAGATTTTGAGAACTAATAAAGTGACAAATATTGTGATAATCCTGATTTTGATAAAGAATTGGGTTAGGGTTAGGGTTACATTTTGGGTTTATAAAAGCTACTGTGATCTATAGAGTTTGCTTGAACGTGAAACTTAATCAGAATATCGTCATGAATCTGATTCGGATGTGATGTAAATAACCTCACAAACCCTGTGGAAAGTACTTTGTAGTTAGGAAAATTAAAAACTATCCACTGAATAATTTACTTGAGATACTCAAAAATAAAGTACAGTAGTTTTACATTTGTACTTTGTTTCTTTCCACCACTGGTATATAGGCTTAATATTAGAGACCAAGTGGCAAAATAATATATATGTAACAAAAATGTGAGATAGTCTACAAATATAGCCTAATGCGCAATCATATTTGATTGAAAATAAGACTATGCTATTCATTTAAATAATTTTGACAAACATTTATCAGCAGAGGGCGCATAAAGAAAAATCATAATGGCATAAAGGCTGATGAAGGTGCTGCATAGTGACTGAGTAGTTAAATCAGAAGCACATATGCCATGCTTTGTGCAGCTGGCCTCAGCGGTCAAACAATTTGGTGAGTGTCCTCCCCTCTCTCATGCAATGCGTCTCCAGCTCAGGGCGTGGCTCTGCACCGTCAGGTAGATGTGTTTTAATGTCTCTTTGTGTAATGCATAGGATTTAGATAATGTTAGATGCATTATGCACTGAATAAAGTCACATTTTGCATGGTTGAAGACCAAGTAGAGCTTCAATAAGGAACAAGAAATGAGAGTGAGACAAAATAAAAATGATTGAATAAGGATTTGATAGAAAACAACAATTAAACTGAAATAGTTTATTCTGCAGCTGATCAAAGGTTTAGCATCACATGCCTTTAAAAGCCCAAATATGTGCAAAAATGTGGATTCAGTGTCATTTTCTGTCAGGTATTTACACTGTCATGACGTTCTGATGCAAAAGCAAAAAAAAAACATTCTCTTTTTGATCGTGGTGGGGCTGTTGAGCTGCTTAAACAGGGCCTCTCTCCATCGCTGCTGAGGAGGGATGCAGTGAGACAGTCATTTGGAATTTCTTAGAAGATCCTGGGGGTTATGGAACAAAAAAGTCAAGTGGAAGACGCAAAAAAATGACCCCAGCACTGAGCCGGAGGATCCTATTGTCAAGACACTGGACGATCCCAAATAATAACCACAGCCCAATAACATCAGACACATCTGACACTGAAGGGCATCAAAAACAAAAAAGGTCTTCAAAGGCCTCGTCTCCTTGAACGCCACAGAACTGCAGCTTGAACTTTAAAAGAGACGCAAACATGGGACACTGAAAGGTGGAAGAAAGTTTTATTCTGAAGAGAAAAAATGTGACCTTGATGGTCCTGATGGTTTAAACGTTACTGGCACGACAACAGGACAACGCTACAGTTCACAAAGCCCCAGGACAAAGGACTTCTTCAGGAGAAGAACATCCCTCTTTTGGACCGTCCTGTGTGTTCCCCTGATCTAAATCCAACTGAGAACCTTTGGGGACGGACGGCAAGAGAGGTTTACAAAAATGGAGCACAGTTCAGACAGTAGATGTCCTTCATGAGGCCGTCTGCACCTCTTGGACAAATGTTCCACTCACCTCCTGGAAACACTGGCATCAAGCGCCACAAGCAATTTTTTTTAAGTGATCAACCATAATGTTGGAACTACTCATTACTGAGTTCATGCTTGGGACTTTGATTTCTGTTTTGAGGGGGTTTTGGGATTGTTTTGAGGTGTGGTCCTAAACTTTTGATCAGCTGCAGGCTATTTCAGTTTAATTGTTGTTTTCAACAATGCTTGAATTGAAGCTCTACTTGGAACTTTTTCAAGATCTAATCATGCAAAATGTGACTTTTGCCATTTCTTCAACTGGTCTTAAACTTTTGATCGGGACTGTATTTTGCATATAAACAGGAAATACCTGATGTGCTAGCTTTGTTTTGTCTTGCATGTTGGCTCAAAACAAGGGTTAATAACAAGATCAAGTCAGCATTTAAAGATAATTCTTATTTTTTATTTCGATCAGTTTTTTGCAGTTTGCTTTTCATCTGAGTCTGTGTTCTCTCTTATCCAATCATCTTATTGTGATGTGTACCCCACTTGCAGCTACTCTTTAGCTAAAGCATCTATGGGTCCGCTTTGGAACACTTAAATGGGTCAGTACAGTTCACTTAAGACAGTTGAGATGCCTTTAGACTGTGCCAATCCACTCCAAAGCAAACCAGTGGAAACAAGCTTTTATTTTAAAAAAGGAACTACAGTTGTAAAGCGCTTTGAGTGCCTGTAAGGTGGAAAAGCGCTCTATAAATAAAAATCATCATCACCAACCCATGGGCCAAGACTCTCCTAAAAGAGATTCCAAATCTATGTAGGACTTTCCTGGTTAAATACAGATCAATAAACAATTGAGCCTGGGAGCCACAACACTTAACATGTACGTTGTAACATGTAAGTTTTATAAAGTTTTAAATTGTCTATATTTTACTAAACTATTAAACCATGCTATAATGTATTTTCTCGTAGCAGGGACATTTTGGCCAAGCGAGGCATATAGCTGTGACATCCAGATGTGGATGAGGCATGAAGCAACTGATGTGGTCCATACACCACATGTAACCTGACAAAGCTTCAAAACTTTTTGAAAGCTTTTACTTGCATGCTAAGAAGACGGTGGAGAGACACCTTGTTTGGTTGCTGCAGGCAGCACAAGTTGGGGATTTGCATAATGTGAAAGTATTGGTCTCAAAGATGTGTTTTTATACATTATCCATTGGACCCCGTTGTTTCCAAATTATTCTTTTGACAAAAGATTAGAAAAATGACACCTCTACCCTGGATTCCTAAAAGTTTGGACTTTCCTGGATTTGGCTAACGCGTTGAATGAAACAAATGCATCAGGACCGAATGGAGTTAAAACATAGAAAGTCACAGCAGGATAAAAACCTGTGTCCCTGTTTTACAGAAGAGATGTTTGGCTTCATCTGAGCAGGACAGCTACAGGGCCGTAGGTGAGTAAAGTGAGGAAGTTGCAGTGGGTTACTGAAATTGGTTAAAGCCAAGGACATGTCACAGAT
Organism: Rhinogobius similis; assembly: GCA_019453435.1. Lineage (NCBI taxonomy): Eukaryota > Metazoa > Chordata > Actinopteri > Gobiiformes > Gobiidae > Rhinogobius > Rhinogobius similis. Next base: position 2,705,897 of record CM033640.1, on the reverse strand, counting down.
GTGTGTATAGATGTCAGGTGCTGCTCATTGTGATGATGTGACGATCAGCAGGGGCTGCTGGTTGTGTTCAGGATCGGTATTAGGTTTAACACTGCTAAAGCTTGCCCCCCGCCCCGAGAAAAAAAAACAACACCTTACTTTTGTCATTTTGGCCAACCACACAAATATATATTTAACAAAACAAACAACAAAAACCTTTGGGGATTCTGTTTCTACCTCCGGAACAGAAGAGGGCAGCAGAACACATTTTACGCACACTGCTGGTCCAGAGCACGTACACCGTGTGTGCTCCTCTGCTGCTCCTGAGCGGCGCTGCGGAAGAGGCTCTGGGGACATTTACATTTGACAGCGCTGTAAAGGTACGGTTGTTTTTCGTTAACGCTCTCTTAAGCCCCGTCCATGTTTTGCCCTAAGAGGAAAGCTTACTTGTGCTCGTACGTGTGCCTCGGATGGCCAACGTCGGAGCCAGGGATCAATTAAAATAACGAGCGGAGCTGAACAGGCTCTAGACTTGTTTAATACGTTAACTTTGAAACTATTCATACGATTATGTTTAATTATAGTTAGATATTTTTGAGCTCTACAAGCCACTATTTGTGGTTTTACAAATGATGTTCTTTTCTGGTCTTGCGTCTTCAGATCCAGAGGATGTGATCGTCACACATTGATTTTATTTTCATGTTAAATATCCAAAGCTTTTCTTGGGTTTCAGCTTCCTGTTAAACTTTATAGGTGATACTTGAAGACTTTTGCTCATTCAAAACATTGTTTTCGCACTAAAACCTTTCAATCAGAAGAGCTGGTGGGAGAACTCAGACCAGCTCTTCTGATTGAAAATAATTCTGGATGGAAGTCGAAACGTCTTGATTTTCAAAACGGTGTCCAGATGACGACCATTGAAATCTTTTCTACGATTAACCAAAACCACGTATAATGGTAAACAAAAGCACAGTGGAACAACCTGATAACTACACTTTTCACACTATAATGTCAGAATTATTTTGAGCCTTTGGGCTAACTGATAATGTAATTGGTAATGTCTTAGGTGACAGTAGCTCAGAGGTCCACCAACCCAAAGGTTAGGTGTTCAATTCCCGCTCGGAACAAGTCATGTTTCTGTGTCCTTGGGCAAGGTTTTTCACCTACATTGCCTAGTATGAAAGTGGTGTGAGCTTTGGTGGAGGTTGGAGTGACACAGATTGGCAGCTTTGAGAGATTTCAACAAGTCAGTAAAGCACAAATTACAAACTGATTTGGGTGCGTGTTTTCGAAGTTGTGTGCATGTTGTACTGACGTGTGTGTTTTGCCCTTCAGGACCACTGTAATGATTAATATTAATGCTTTGTCTTTTAATTATTTAAAACTGATCTCTCATATTTTGCACCTTTTTTTTATTCTCATTTGAAGCAAACTAAACTACTGTGTTGGTTGATGATGAGCGAGCCCAGGAGCCCTGGAGTTCCCCCCATAGTGCACACGGACACACTGAGCCCTGCGGTGGAGATGGATCCTGTGGAGTACACCCTGAGAAAACGCCTGCCTCGCAAACTGCCCAAAAGGCGTAATGATGTCTATGTGAACATGAAAACGGACTTCCGGGCTCAGCTGGCGAGGTGTCAAAAGCTACTAGAAGGTGGAGGTCATAGGGAGATCTGCGTCCACGGTCTGGGTCTGGCCATCAACAGGGCCATCAACATAGCACTCCAGCTTCAGGCCAGCAGTCAGGGAGCACTGCAGCTGGCAACCAACACCTCCACTGTAGAGCTGGTAGATGATCTGGAGCCGGAGGACCCTGACGAGACAGGGGAACCAATGACACGCACACGCAACAACTCTGCGATCCACATAAAAGTCTTCTATCCCGAGCCCCAGTGAACTTTTATTTCTGCGAAAGATAGGACTTGGAATAAAACATGACCTAATTATGAAAATGTTGCCTTATTTTAATGTATCACATGTTTCCCATCAGATTTAGAGGACAACGCGAAGCTTAAGGACTAAAAGAGCATGTTGTTGTAATATCCCAAGCTCATTCGTGGTAATATTGTTTTGTTGTGTTCTCTATATTCAAATGAAAAGTGACACCATCCTTGCGCATGACTGGTCATTCTGCTTCCAAACAAGAATGAATGCAGTATTTTTGAAATGTGTAAAGGGAAAGATGCTACACCCATGACCCCATAATAAACTCAATAAATCAGACACCCTTTCTGTTGAGATCTTTTTATCCAGGAATAATTATATTTAAATAGAAAATCATGGAAAAATCCACAGTGTAAAAACAGGAAATAACAAAGCCAAACAACCTCTTGTTTTTTACGCACGGCAGGCCTATAGGCTCCAAAGAGCAAATAAACAGACTGGAAGCCGGACAGCATAATGGCCCCAGGACTGTCTGAGAACCTCCAGTTTCAAGACTGACTAGTGGGAAAGGGAAACTGTGCTGACATCAGATGATGGGAAGCTTTTTGTAATCAGGAGCTCTCAGGATATTTTGTGGAAAGGCCAGCAGCAGTGACAGTCAGCATGGCGCTGCTGTAGTGGCAGATAAAGACACAAACATGTCCTCAATGCCCCCCTCGTACTCTCAAACATGAGCTGTCACACAGGTACATTCACTCTGCTCAAAAACAGCAGCCATTATATTAGATAATAAATAATACTTACAGCCCACAGTAAAACATCAATACCCACAGACTCTCAATAAGCAGCTTCATATAAATAGTACTAAAATATAAAACATTAGAACAAACTAAGACATACTCATGAAGTGAGGCAGCAGTAAGTGTAAGTTAGTGTAAGTTAACACTACACATTGGTCACCCACACCAATTCAGCCATTACAATAAAAGTGCAAAGGAGTGCTAGAAGAAGAGCTCAGCAGAGTTTCCGAGGCCTGGTGTCCACAAACATTCAGTCCACACAGTCCTCCAGGGAGTGCTCTCTTCAACTGACCATTAGAGGTCCTTGTGCCAGTGTACGACACATGTTGACAGCTGTGAATGCACGCATCCATGTTGCCAGGGAATGATCAGCTGCCATCATCATGTTGACATTCCTGTGCGCTGAGGATTAGCAGGCGCACCTTTCCACGCAAAAAGTTCAAGTGAACTTGTAGCAGTTCTGTTGGTGATGAAACTGTCCATGTTCCCTCAAGTCCCACTGCATTTGTTGTAGGACTATATTCCTAGAACATAAAATAGTTTACAGTTTGCTCTATAAGAATAATATTTAAATGAAGGAGTTTCCCACAAAAGGTGTAGCTGTACCATGCAGTCATGATTGTCCTGTGTGATGAGGGAGAGGCTCACCTGGATGTTAAGGCTTCGCAGCACGGCGCTCAGGCTCAGCAGGTTGCTGATGGAGGAGTCGATGTGGCTGTGCAACTGTGTGTTAGTGACAGATGTGCGCAGAAAGTTCAAGGCCTGCTGCAACAGCCATAATCCAGACTGCACCTCCAGGGCCTGCTCTGATGCCTGGAAAAGACATGAGATTATCTAAAACAGCCACTAAAGAAGGGTTAGGAAGTCATTTATTTAAACAATAGTGATATGTTTCAGAAGATTTCTTCATGACATACATTTTTATTTTCCCAGACTTCAATATCAACTCTGGTTTGGGGAACAGTGACAGACTCCGACAGATGACATCCTTCTCGACACACTTTCTAAAGGAGATGAGGGCAGTTAGTGACAGCTTTACCGTGTTTGTATTCAGCACAAAAGGCTCGTTGTTACCCACCATAGCAGCTTCAGCGTCTCGTGCCTCCTTGATGAAGTGGTTTAGGACCCTGAGGTCACAGATGGGCTTCAGCGGGGACGGTAAGGCGGGCCTGGACAATTCCAACACCATCAGCAGCAGGGTAAGCAGTCCTGCAGACAAAGGCACGTCACTACACTCACATCAGCTTGTCTGTGTTACCACAAAAATGTATATTTGTATGTTGTGTCAATTTTTCCAGTTCCCATCAATCGCCCTTTTAGAGCTGCAAATAACAATTATTTTGCAAACAGATTTATTTGTTAGTTGTTGTTTTTTTTTTTTTTGTTTTTTTTTTTTTATTAAGAAGCAAATACATTTTTTACTAAATTTGACTAGGCTTTTCCTCTGTCCTTTTTATGTAATCATAAAGCATTTTCTTTCAGTACTTAGTGTCTTTTTGAGCAGTGTGGGCCTGTTGTTAAGATGACAATCAAATCACTATCAATTTGTCGTGATTAATCTTTTTTTTTTTTTTTTTTTTTTTTTAGCTTTACTCTTTTTGGGATTGTTAAGTGTGACATCACGGGTTCAAAATGTCCCATTAATAAAAACAGCAGAAACTAGTAGTTTAAGTAAAGACAGGAAATAGAAACTGTTTCACACAAAATAATATTAATGAGTGTAACTATTTGTACCATTTTTATTTACTATTTAGTGACTTTGGGCCTTAGCTGGGGTACACCCTGGACAGTGGCCAACTCATCGCAGGGCTGACAATTTGAAAAAAAAAAAATTAATTAAAAAAAATATATATATATATTTATATAATATATATATATCTAAGGAACACTTTAGCCGTTTAAAATGACCAAACTTCTGTTACAATGAATTGGCTGGCTGGAACTTCAGTTGGTTATTTATTTGTTAAATGGCTAGCTTATGAGGTTGAGAATTTACAAATTATATGCTTCTCCGTTGGACACTTAAAATAAAAAAGGAAGTAACCTAAAAGTGAAAAAAGTTTCTCTCTCTCATTCACTCATTCACTCTTTGCTTCTTACTCCCTCGCTCTCTGCACTCAAATGCCTGCTCATTTACTCTTTGCTCCCAACCCTCTCTCTCTGGTCACTCACTGCACTCTCCCTGCTTCTTGCCTTCATTAAAACAGGATGAAAACAAGGAAACACTCTCAGCCGTGTTGTGTCTCCTGGGGTTGCATGCTGGAAGATGGTTAATTGAAGTTTTGGGGTAAGTTCAGGTTAATTTTTACCCTTTTTTGTCCTCTCTCTGATCTCAATAGGGGTTAAAGGTGCACTATGTAGCTGCTGTCTATTCAGATGTTTTTGCTTTGCCTGGAATGTTTCACCAACTTCCATTCAAAATACACTAGAAACCATGGATTCTTACTGTAGCAGTAAGAGTCCAGATCTGACGTGTAACTTGGACTGGTGGCATCCATGCTAGATAAGTTTGGTGCATACAATGGAACAGTCCAAGTAAATTCATAACATCTCCAGGGAGACAAACAAGTGAAATATTACATGGCGTGTGTTCAACTTAGATTGTGCCAAGCTTCAAGTGGCGCATGAACCTAATCTAACTTAGTTTGGGTTTGGCTGTGCTCAACAGCCATGGATCTATTAAAATGACTAGATAGGGTATTGCTAACTTAAACCTGTTGTGGGTTGGCCCTAGTGGCTAGTCCAGTGGAACTGCAGCAAAAATCCTCCGCAGTAATGTAAAATAAACTGCTCGTGTTCAGCTGACGGGGATCTACAGCTTTACAAAGGTTTTTGTGGATATATTTGCCTATTTCCAGATCATGAACTTTTTCTCTGTTTAAAATTCTTTAGGTTTAAATTATCTTAAAATCATGATTTTAATCTTTAGCTTCAGATCGCTTTGCTCTAATCTAGCAACACTTGCTCTGATTGGTCAGAGAGGTTATATGGTTTGTGAGCCCGCGAAGAGCACTGTGCTTCCCCAATTTGAGTGAGTACTGAATTTGCGTCAGCATAACATTTGCGCATGCTCAGATCTTCTCAGCAAAATTCTAAAATGCTATATATGACTTTTAAACTTTAAATACGTATATTTTAAGTTAAATATCAGCTCAATGTTCCTGAAAATGCAACATTTAATTGTTAATAAACTCAGGAAACAGATCTGTGCAGAGAAACACTGAGGTCAGCTGATTTTGGTGTAATAATAAGATGTTTATTGTAGCTGTGGAAAGTCAGAGATTTTACGTCTTCATCAAAAGTAAATGTTAAGAAACTCTATTCTACTTAAATGACTGGCAACTAAGACTACAACTGACAGATAACATCATTTTCATTATTTACTACTTTATTTCTGGCTTTTGAAATAAATGAAAATATAGTCAAGCTAACAACTAGCATGGATGACTCAAATTCGGCAAATGACTCAAATTGGGAAATGACAAGCACATGGTCGGTGGCTGCACAGCTCTGAATGCATCTAGCTGCTAAAGGCTATATTGGCAACACGTGAGTGGGACTATTCGCTCAAAGCAGCCGCCATGTTCCATGACCAGGGCTTGACCACAGCACACAGCCAGCTCAGTTATATCCCTGGGTTTTTGTGGAGTCGCACTAAAATCTATAACTACTTAAAGATTAGGCAGTGGACAGTGAGTCACTAACAATGTTGTCAGTGGCACTAAGCGGACACTTCTGTGTTTGTAAAGGTAGGTCTTTGTGTCACAGTGCTTAAGACTAATTTTAAGGCATAATAGATTATATTAAAATAACATAACAAAGTGAAGTAATCTGCTCATAAAAACAATTGGGTATTATTTATGTTTAATTGGTTGTTTATTTTATATATAACTTTTTAGTAAAAGATATCTGTGTTGTCCCTCAGTCGTCTTGGTAGGTTCCATTGTAAAAGAAAATTAGATTTGTGTACAAAAAAATCTAATGAGGAACATCTTCACTTATAAACTTTTGTCCAGGTGACAAAATAAATGTTTCTTTTTTTCTAATATAAGAGTTAGCAATAGCTTTGAGACACAGTGAGCTAGCCAGCAGGTCGCTGTGCACAGAGCCTATTCAGAACTGAATTCAGCCGACTTGCCACGATATGTCTCTGTGACTAGTGTAGTGTTGTTTACTGAGTGCATCACCAGCTACATCAACTTCTGTGAGGACAACGTTGTCCCAGCCAGGACCGTGAGCTGTTACCCGAACAACAAGCCATGGATTACCAAGGACATTAAAATCACTCTCAACAAGAAGAAGAAGGCGTTCAGTGCGGGCAACAAGGAGGAGGTGCGAGCTACGCAGAGGGACCTGAGAGTGCAAATGAAGAGGGCCAGGATGAAGCATGGGAGGAAGCTGGAGTGGAAGCTCCAGCAGAACAACATCAGGGAAGTCTGGAGTGGCATGAGGACCATCACTGGATACAAGCCAACCAGTGGTGGAGGCATCGAGGGCAGTGTGGACAAGGCTAATGTGTTTAACAGGTTCTTCAACCGTTATGACACTGCAGTCTCTGACCTCCTCCCAGAAGTCTCTACTACAGAGCGGCAGCCAGCAGCCACTCCTCTCTCCCTCCCTCCCTCCACCCCTCTGCAAGACGGCCCCGCTCACACCTCGTCCCCAAACCCCCAGTCTGAGTGCACTCTCCTGGAGATCATCGGCACCCCTCCCCCTCCTGACACCTCCACACTGACTTTCACTGCTGACCAGGTGAGGGGACAGTTGCAGAGACTCCGAGCTGGAAAAGCTGCAGGCCCTGATGGCGTGAGCCCCAGAGTCCTGAAAGCTTGTGCCCCCCAGCTCAGTGGAGTTCTGCAACAGATCTTCAACCTGAGCCTGAGTCTTCAGAGAGTCCCCCTGGTGTGGAAGACATTGTGCCTCGTTCCTGTCCCGAAGACGCCGCGTCCCAGTGACCCCAAGGACTACAGGCCCGTGGCACTGACCTCCCACGTCATGAAGACTCTGGAACGACTCGTCCTGGAGCAGTCGCGACCCATGGTGCAGCATCTACAGGACCCTCTCCAGTTTGCCTACCAGCGCCACCTCGGAGTGGACGACGCCATCATCTACTTGCTCCACAGAGTCTACGCCCACCTGGACAAGCTGGCTACCACTGTGAGAATCATGTTCTTTGACTTCTCCAGTGCATTCGACACCATCAGGCCGGCTCTGCTGGCTGAGAAGCTGGCAGCGATGCAAGTAGATGCCCCTCTGGTGTCCTGGATTGTGGATTACCTCACTGGCAGACCACAGTATGTGCGGCTGCAGAGCTGTGTGTCTGACAGTGTCATCAGCAACACCGGGGCGCCGCAAGGGACCGTCCTCTCTCCTTTCCTCATCACCCTCTACACCACAGACTTCAACCACTGCACAGAGTCCTGCCACCTTCAGAAGTTCTCTGACGACTCTGCAGTGGTTGGATGCATCAGCGGTGGTGATGAGAGGGAGTACAGGACTGTGGTGGACAACTTTGTCACCTGGAGCGAGAATAACCACCTTCAGCTCAACGTGACGAAGACCAAAGAACTGGTGGTGGATCTGAGGAGGATCAAAGCTGCTGTGACCCCCATATCCATCCAGGGGGTCAGTGTGGACATTGTGGAGGAGTACAAGTACTTGGGGGTGTATTTGGACAATAAACTGGACTGGGGCAAGAACGTAGACACTGTCTACAAGAAGGGCCAGAGCCGTCTCTACTTTCTGAGGCGGCTGAGGTCCTTTGACATCTGCAGGACAATGCTCAGGATGTTCTACGAGTCTATGGTGGCAAGTGCCATCACGTATGCTGTGGCCTGCTGGGGCAGCAGTCTGCGCGTGAGGGACACTAATAGACTCAACAAGATCATCAAGAAGGCCGGACATGTTGTGGGGGAGGAGCTGGACTCTCTGACTGTTGTGTCGGAGAGGAGGGTGTTGTCCAAAATCAGGACTATTCTGGACTTTCCCTCCCACCCGCTCCACAAAGTGCTGGTCAAGAGCTCATTTAGCAACAGACTGTTACTGCCACGATGCTCCACCGAGAGACACAGGAAATCATTCCTGCCTGTCGCCATCAAACTACTGAACTCTGTGCTGTAAATCTGCTTGTGAAGCCATTGTGCAATATTAAGTCCACTGTGCAATATTAAGTCCACTTATAAACATAAACTGTACATGATCATGTGAATATGTAAATAGACAAGGGTAGTAGAGTTAAGCTTATTGTAAAATTGTTCATATTGGGGGTTTAGTTGATAAATAAAGACACTTTATAAGTTAAATGGGGTAGACATTATATAGAGCTATTGTATTTTATTTTAATTTTATATACATCTTATATTGTTCTAATACTTACTGTCTCTACTGGTCGGTTGCACATGTAACGAAAAGAATTTCCCCTTGGGGATAAATAAAAGTAATTCTGATTCTGGTTTATGACTGATTAAATATTAATTCATTCATTCATTTTCTACCACTGTATTCACATTGCAGTCCAATTGTTGCCACTGTTGTATTTGACGTAGTTCTTGAGTATAACTTCAATAATCAAAGTCTATTCTGTCTAGTTGCTGCAGAGGCTCGTGGTCAAGATTCACACCTTCATGTTTGTCCTGTGATTTCTGCAGGATTCATCGTTGGCTGTCAGGTAATGTTACACAGTTGACACTACATTGTCAGTAAAAATAGACATTTTTCAAACATATTTGTTTATATTTGTAGTCAATTGATGAAAAAGCTTTAACATGACCCAGTTGATGTGTGACTCAGTTGACATTTTGTAACATTTGAGGCTCTTGCCCTTGTTCAAGAGCTCAGAGTACCCCCACATTACCTTGAACTATTCCTGCCATTAAGCCCATTCCATTCCTCTTTGCAAATTAACAAATTGATGTCTAATAAGTTAGCACAGTTGGTACGCAAAAAAACCAAAATCTCTCCAAGAACCAGGATCAATCTGAGCAGTTGTTTTTCAACTATTGCTCCATCGTTACTAAAATATGACTTTAATGCTTAAAGTTAAACTTAAATCTTCAAATCAGAAAACACAAAAAGCTATCTATACACTATAAAAATCAACAATGCCACTAGGTCACCTACTTTTGTCCAGAAATCGGATTGTAAAATGTGGTTGTAAAAACAGTCACTGATTCAAGCAAATAATTGTACAATCTATAAATATTACCAACAAAAAAATATATATAATATATAAATATATAAAAATAAATATATAAAATAGTATCACCCATAAATAATTAAAGAATTTGCCCTTGGGGCTGAATAAAAATAATTCTGATCATTCTGAGATGGAGTTTGGAGTTTGATCCTGAAAGCCTTGTGGTGTCAACAGTGGCACATTTTCTGAAAGCAAAGCCAATGAAGAATTATAAGCAGATCTGCAGCAATACTGATGCTGCTGTTGCTGATCATGAGGGCATCATGTTCTTTTGTGTAAACTGCTCTGAATACACTCTTTCAGAAGCCTGGAAATATGACGCAAAAGGATCTGTCTGTGGTCAGCAGCTGAACCTCTGCCCTTTCTACAGATGGCAACACCTCTGGCTCGCTCACGGAGTTCCATGCCTCATGAAGAGAGTGTTCAACAACACTGTCACTCATTCCATTTGAATATAATGTGAGGTGAGATGTAGTGTAGTTCTGAGAAGAAAGGGCAAGCCAGTCGTGTGTGAGAGGATTACTGTGGCCTTTTACTTCTCCCCTGCCTACGTGAGAATGCTTCAATCTTCTCCCTGTATACACTGGCTCTCTGTCTCACTACTCTGGTGGAATTTGTAATCTAGGACTGTGGCCAAAGTAAAAGTTAACCGCCCTGTTTGCCAACTTCCACTGCCAAATCCAAGTGACCTTTCTGGCCACAACCACACACGCTTGACCTCTGATCTGAGACAGTTCTCATAAAGCAGCCCCTTCAGCTCCACTTAACAAGTGTGTCAGTGGCACAGAGGCATAGTGCATGTAGAGGTCAGCCAGGTCCCACACTCTCCACCATGACATGACAAAAAGCAGCCTGAAAAGAGGCGGCACACACGTGACATCACTTCCTGTTGGGCTCAGGATCCCTCAGGACTATCAACTGGAGGTCTGCTGGTTCTTCTCTGCTGACATAAGATCAGAAGTGCCCACTCAGCGTCTACTACAGGCAGGTTTTGGGAAAGTCAAAAATCTGAGCAGAATGGCATGACGGCATCTGTTCTATTTATGAAAGTAGCTTTTGATACCTAAGTAACATCTTCTTAAAATCTTGTAATCTACTTGGTTCCGGCAGCTTTCTAGGAACTACTTACACAACTAAATGTTATATTCTTGATCTCAGAAAGCAACTTCATCTGGATTCTGGATTTTCACTACACACGTTTATTACTGTTATCTTGACTTGATTGTGTATTATGAAGTGCCATGACATGTGCATCTCTCCTGTGCGGAGATTAGAGCCAGCACAGTCCCGTGCGCACGTCCTCCTTGTTTTTAAACCTTTAAAAAAGGATGCTGCGGCACATGTATGTAGTCCCAGAGAAGCACAAAGCCCTCTTACCTCCAACAGTATTCTGCAACATTTGCTCTTAAAAAGCCGTCGCTTAACAATAAAGTATAAAATGAATAAAAGTCTTACGGATCGAGTTAGAGGGGCCAATCAAATCCCAGAGCTCCAGCATATATCCATGCGCGCCGGCGCTCCCAGGCTGCTGCGATCCGTCACATAATACACTACATCACTGCGGTGCTCTGACTAAAACTTCCACAGCACTGTTTACCTCCCCTTGGGCTGAAGCGATAACGTGATTGCTTACGAGGACGCGCCTTTTACGCGCCGCGCTCACTGGTTAAACATCAACCCATGCATGCAAGCCCTTTGCGTAAAGCAAGAAAAAGAGTTATTTCCACAGATAGAGTAGAGGCAAAAAACATTGCGCATGGCTTTAACTCACTGGGTAAGTCCATAGCGGAACGTGCCCCTTCACCGGATCCTCGCGCTTTGCTCCATGGCTCCGTCTATTGCATATTAATTGGACGCACTTTGTGGATCTTCAGCACTTATCCGGTAGGTGTTTCTAAAAACTGATCCTGTTTGTTTATTATTGATGACTTCAAAAATTAAGTTGCACTTTCAGTGATGCCAATTTGAGCTGCCTCCCTCCACACAATGAAATGTTGTCTTTAGAACCCCCCTGTGAAACCGTGTCTCCTGTGGACATCCCTTGTGTTCTTCACTGTGAAGGCCACACAGCTCAACTGCCAGTCTACGATGAGCCTGTTACTTTAATGTGTATAAATTCAGTTTTGTTCTTATTGCCTGCCCTCTACAACTGCTGTTCACTCAAGAATTATTTTCCAGACATAGCGAGACAACTTTTCTGATTAAATCCCGTTTTAGGAGAATATTGCCTTTCACACTGTAGTTCAATGTTTGTCAGATAGTTGATGTGAACGCGCTCAGTCACGCTGCAGCAGTCACTCGAGGAACAATCAGCGCTTCCTCTGGCTCCCACGTTTGCTTTTTGTAAACAACAAAAACTCCCCGGCTTAGACAGGCTTTATCGTTCACTGAAGGCTGAGACTTACATTTTAGCCATGGCAGAGACCTGTAGTTCATCATTCTGAAAATAAGAAGGCTGTTCAGCCGTAGAGCTGATGGCAAAACCTTGTTTGGGTGGAGCAGTGCACAAATTCAAGTGTTAATGGAAGGACATCTTACAATTTGGTAGTTTGATCAGCAGTGATCAATTGTCTTAACTTTGATGTTCTCAGAAGATTACAAAGTGTGTCTCTCAACATTCTGTGACAAAAATAACAACAATGATGTCAAAGGTTAAATGTCATTTATTGTAGTAATCTGAATCTGAAATAGCCCTGTTTTCACGTGTCCTCAGTCCAACCCCATGGAGCCATGCGGAGGAAATCTTATAAAATTTCCTGGAAGTTCTCTGTGTGTAAAGCTCATGGGACATTTTCCATCATACAGGAAGTATGCTGTATACAGTATACATGCTTAGCATGTATGCATTATCTCTGCTGCTTCCTTTATTGTTATACATGTGGAAGTGGCAGAAATTCTTGGAAATCCAGATAAAACATGAGAGGTAAATATAATTTACTGCTTTAGTTACATTGTGTGTTAGTGACGGAGTACTACAGAACACACATTACAGCCAGTCCGTCCTCATATGGACACTACAGTCTGACTGTCCTCATATGTTTGTATAAAACATGTACAGGGACTGTATTGACCTTATTCCTGAAGTTGCCGTACGCGCCGCCGTCTTGTTTCTGTTGTAGTTCACATGGAGCAGATGAGCTCAACAGAAAATAAGTTCTACATGGACTAAAAAGCCGTTTTCAGGCCTCAGGAAATCGGAGCGTTGTTGACTTGTTGTTGCTCGTGTTGATTAAACATTTGAGACAAATCAATCTACTTTATGTAACATTTTAGCGGCGAGACTTTTCCCTCGTTCGTCATTAGCTTTAACGGAGTTCTAGTCAAACAGAAGTGCGTTTACAACAAAACGGCAAAAGTGGGCGGGGCAGAATAAGGTCAATAATTGGTAATATAGCCATGTTGTGTAGAATTGCCGTTGTGGAATGGTCACATTTGGGCTTACAACACTGTTTACTGGCTGTTGCACTGCGTGGTCAAAGGGGCTGTTTGCTTATCTTTGAGCCAATGTAGAAGTGACACAAGCAGACAAGGTACGTGCTGTGCGGCATGATCCAGGAGCAGGGCAGGGCCACGAGGGGGCTGTGAGGGGGCGTCCAGTCACACTGACTCCTCACTTGGAGAGGAACAAAGTCACAGAGGTGAAGGTGATTAAAAAAAGAGATGAACCCTGAATGCTCTTTCCATAGTGCAACTGATGAAGGGACTGGGCAAGTCGCCAGCGCTGGACAGTGGCGCGCCGCGAGACAGGAAGTTTGACCGAAGAATAAGAGACACGGCCAGGGAGCATAATCATAGACAGGAGACACCCCCCCCAGGTCGGAAGTCTTTGTTTCTGTGGCTGTGAATCATTGTGATTTTTGCAAAATGTGTCATCTAAACAATCCTCCAGGCTGGGCCAAATATAAGACCAAGGAAACACTGAAACAGAAAGAGCCAATATAGAAGGAACAAAACAAAGCAGATACTCAACCAAACTGCGTGTTAAAGTGCGTTTTAAATCTAATGCAAAGTTCATCTAAGTGCATAGAAAATAAAACACCCACACAAATGTAACCAAAATATATAGCACTTACATTTGACTCTAACTTTAGTACATGTTCACAAAATAATTTTGAGTTATAGCTATGATTTGCCAGATGTTTATTTTGGATCAGTCTGATGCTGCACTATGACCAGACAAAGGGGGTGAAGTGTAACCATGGGCAATATGAAGGGTAATCTCAGTTTTCAACAATATGCTGTTAAACTTCTGCATTTTTACTGTAAACGTGGTTGCCTCTCTAAAGGTTCGTCCTGTAACCCACACACCATCCAGAGTGGTGCCTCCCAAATGGCTTGAGTCTAATCAGTGTGAGTGCATGATGTTGCAGCCTGGCCATCAAGACCTGTTTTGTAGAGTAGTAGGCTCCGTACAGGACATGCCACTGAATGTGCTATTTGCAGGTGATCACTAGCTGGATGTTCTGCCAGCCTGGACTTGGGGCCCTGCCAGAGGAATACACAGACTGCAGTGGCTGATGCTTGGTACTGACCCTTCCCTGCAGTCCTCAGGCTAAAGGTAAAATCACTGTCCTGTGTGCTCAAATATTCCCAGGAGATTTAAAGAGACAAGGTCTATCTCTATCCTGGTGCAGCACCAACAACCTGGAGCTCAACGCCCAGAAGACAGTGGAGATGATCGTGGACTTCAGGAAAGTCTCAGCCCCCCTGCCCCCCCTTGCCCTGACAGACTCTCCCATCACCACCGTGGACTCTTTCCGCTTCCTTGGCACCACCATCACTCAAGACCTCAAGTGGGAGCCGACCATCAGCTCCATCATCAGTCAGGCCCAGCAGAGGATGTACTTCCTGCGGCAGCTGAGGAAAGCCAAGCTGCCGGCGCAGATGATGGTGCAGTTCTACACGGCCATCATCAAGTCCATCCTCACCTCCTCCATCACCGTGTGGTACGCTGGAGCCACAGCCAGGGACAAACAGAGACTACAGCGCATTGTGCGCTCTGCTGAGAAGGTGATCGGCTGCAGCCTTCCATCTGTCCAGGACCTGTACGTCTCCAGGACTCGGGGACGAGCAGGTCGGATCACAGCTGACCCTTCTCACCCTGGACACAGACTATTTGAGCCACTCCCCAACTGTACATTCTGTATATAATCTCAGTCAGTCTATCTTAGTCTATTTTATTTTATTTTATTCTAATTTTATTTTATGCATGCCTTTTTATATATATTTTATTTTATCCATTGCTTTATGTTGCACCTACGCCGAAGCAAATTCCTATGTTTGTGAATTTCACTTACAATGGCAATAAACCGCTTTCTGATTCTGATTCTTCATCCAGTCTGATGAGATTTAATGTATTTTATTGTAATTACCTAGTTATCAATTTAATCAGAATTACTTTTATTTATCCCCAAGGGGAAATTCTTTTCGTTACATGTGCAACCGACCAGTAGAGACAGTAAGTATTAGAACAATATAAGATATATATAAAATAAAATACAATAGCTCTATATAATGTCTACCCCATTTAACTTATAAAGTGTCTTTATTAATCAACTAAACCCCCGATATGAACAATTTTACAATAAGCTTAACTCTACTAGCCTTGTCTATTTACATATTCACATGATCATGTGCAGTTTATGTATATAAGTGGACTTAATATTGCACAGTGGACTTAATATTGCACAATGACTTTACAAGAGGATTTTTACAGCACAGAGTTCAGTAGTTTGATGGCGACAGGCAGGAATGATTTCCTGTGTCTCTCGGTGGAGCATCGTGGCAGTAACAGTCTGTTGCTAAATGAGCTCTTGACCAGCACTTTGTGGAGCGGGTGGGAGGGAAAGTCCAGAATAGTCCTGATTTTGGACAACACCCTCCTCTCCGACACAACAGTCAGAGAGTCCAGCTCCTCCCCCACAACATGTCCGGCCTTCTTGATGATCTTGTTGAGTCTATTAGTGTCCCTCACGCGCAGACTGCTGCCCCAGCAGGCCACAGCATACGTGATGGCACTTGCCACCATAGACTCGTAGAACATCCTGAGCATTGTCCTGCAGATGTCAAAGGACCTCAGCCGCCTCAGAAAGTAGAGACGGCTCTGGCCCTTCTTGTAGACAGTGTCTACGTTCTTGCCCCAGTCCAGTTTATTGTCCAAATACACCCCCAAGTACTTGTACTCCTCCACAATGTCCACACTGACCCCCTGGATGGAGATGGGGGTCACAGCAGCTTTGGTCCTCCTCAGATCCACCACCAGTTCTTTGGTCTTCGTCACGATAGGGAGGAGGTGGTTATTCTCGCTCCAAGTGACAAAGTTGTCCACCACAGTCCTGTACTCCCTCTCATCACCACCGCTGATGCATCCAACCACTGCAGAGTCGTCAGAGAACTTCTGAAGGTGGCAGGACTCAGTGCAGTGGTTGAAGTCTGTGGTGTAGAGGGTGAAGAGGAAAGGAGAGAGGACGGTCCCTTGCGGCGCCCCGGTGTTGCTGATGACACTGTCAGACACACAGCTCTGCAGCCGCACATACTGTGGTCTGCCAGTGAGGTAATCCACAATCCAGAACACCAGAGGGGCATCTACTTGCATCGCTGCCAACTTCTCAGCCAGCAGAGCCGGCCTGATGGTGTCGAACGCACTGGAGAAGTCAAAGAACATGATTCTCACAGTGGTAGCCGGCTTGTCCAGGTGGGCGTAGACTCTGTGGAGCAAGTAGATGATGGCGTCGTCCACTCCGAGGTGGCGCTGGTAGGCAAACTGGAGAGGGTCCTGTAGATGCTGCACCATGGGTCGCGACTGCTCCAGGACGAGTCGTTCCAGAGTCTTCATGACGTGGGAGGTCAGTGCCACGGGCCTGTAGTCCTTGGGGTCGCTGGGACGCGGCGTCTTCGGGACAGGAACGAGGCACAATGTCTTCCACACCAGGGGGACTCTCTGAAGACTCAGGCTCAGGTTGAAGATCTGTTGCAGAACTCCACTGAGCTGGGGGGCACAAGCTTTCAGGACTCTGGGGCTCACGCCATCAGGGCCTGCAGCTTTTCCAGCTCGTAGTCTCTGCAACTGTCCCCTCACCTGGTCAGCAGTGAAAGTCAGTGTGGAGGTGTCAGGAGGGGGAGGGGTGCCGATGATCTCCAGGAGAGTGCACTCAGACTGGGGGTTTGGGGACGAGGTGTGAGCGGGGCCGTCCTGCAGAGGGGTGGAGGGAGGGAGGGAGAGAGGAGTGGCTGCTGGCTGCCGCTCTGTAGTAGAGACTTCTGGGAGGAGGTCAGAGACTGCAGTGTCATAACGGTTGAAGAACCTGTTAAACACATTAGCCTTGTCCACACTGCCCTCGATGCCTCCACCACTGGTTGGCTTGTATCCAGTGATGGTCCTCATGCCACTCCAGACTTCCCTGATGTTGTTCTGCTGGAGCTTCCACTCCAGCTTCCTCCCGTGCTTCTTCCTGGCCCTCTTCATTTGCACTCTCAGTGCAAATGAAGAGGTCTGCGTAGCTTGCACCTCCTCCTTGTTGCCCGCACTGAACGCCTTCTTCTTCTTGTTGAGAGTTATTTTAATGTCCTTGGTAATCCATGGCTTGTTGTTCGGGTAACAGCTCACGGTCCTGGCTGGGACAACGTTGTCCTCACAGAAGTTGATGTAGCTGGTGATGCACTCAGTAAGCCCATCGATGTCCTCTCCGTGGGGCTCAGTGAGTGCCTGCCAGTCTGTCAACTCAAAGCAGTCCTGTAGTGTCTCCAGTGTTTCGTCAGTCCATCTTCTCACTGTCCTCGTACTCGGGGGCTGACGTTTCACTAGAGGCACATAGGAGGTGGTGAGATGAACCAGGTTGTGATCAGACCTGCCCAGGGGGGGAAGGGGGGCTGAGCTGTATGCATCCCGAACATTTGCATAAAGCAGGTCTATTGTTCTTCCCTCTCTGGTGGGACAATCCACAAACTGTCTGAAAGTGGAGAGTCTTGTCCAAGCTCACGTGGTTGAAATCACCGGAAACGGCGATGAAAGCGTTGGGGTGAGCGGTCTGAATCCGGGCTATTGCAGCGTGAATAGTGTCACAGGCGCAGTGGGGTTGGCAGACGGGGGAACATAAACAGCCACAAAGATAACATGGGAAAACTCCCTGGGCAAATAATATAGACGTAACCCAACAGCACACAGTTCCACGTCCTGATTGCAGATGCGCTCTTTGACCGTGATGTGACCAGGTTCAATTATGTCTGCACTATGTCTTTGGAACATTGGATTGTGTGATTTCATTGACAAGGCTGCTCCTTTGACACCTGTTACATTCAACCCCTGCATGAAGATGTTATTAGTGCAGATTTGCACATGTATTTCTCTTCTCTACAAAGCCTCTACAGCACGTTTTAACCTCTCTTTATGAAAGGCTTTGGATATTGTTCCCCTGCCCGGGGACGGCAGATGGAAAGTTGCAGTAGCTAAATCTAGTGCAAATCATCTTTATTTTTGTAAGATCAATGAATTTGTACAGTCCCTGACAAGCTGGGAACACACTACATAACTTTCCCAGTTGTGAGCGATTTAGGATGTTGTGCCTGAACACAACTGAACTGAGCATTAAACACTTTTACTCTACAAAATACAATAATTAATCTACAAAAAAACTCTATAGGAATATAAAGCATGCACATTGCTGTTGCCATTGTATGTGCATTGTTCTTTCTGAAAAGACAAAAATAGAAAGTTTTAGTGTTTAACGTCAGCATTCCCAGTGTCTCCACCGCTCTTTGTCCTGACACTACAGAGCACACAAAGCCAGTGTCAGTAACAGTCTGATGTACCAGAAGGCGTCCAAAATCAGGATTATAATACAAACATGTTTGATTGACTGCAACTGGGCTCTAATCGCATCTGTCTGCGGTGCACACTTTGTGATTCGAACTTTACTCCAGTAGTAACTACTCCACACTGTAAGAATGGAGCAGCTGCGACAGACTGGAACTAGAGATATGGTCGCTGACGAGGTGCGACTGAAAATCATGTTAAAAGTGTGTAGTGTCTCCTCAGCTTTAGGTGCATTATGCACTGGAAATGTAACATTTTGTGTCTTGATGCGAGTTACAATGTTGGCTCAACATATACTTTAGAATCAGTGTAAATACGGCATATTATCCCAAGATCATGTCAGCGTTTGTTGAGAAATTATTCTTTTATGTATCTGCTTTTTGTTGTCTTGTTTTCTGTCTTCTGTCTGTGTTCCACCTTGGACCTTTCAACAGGCCGGTACAGATTACTTAAAGGTGCGCAATGTAACCTTTCTGGCTTGGCTCCATGTCTGCACAACATTCCATCAGCCAGTGATATTTAATAGAGATGGTGAGCAGCTAAAATGAATATTGTTCAATTGTAGACTTTTGTTGTAATCATTGAGTTCTCAGATCCAGTCACTGAGAGAAATCATCTGATTTAACATTGATGAATTGACCTTTGAGATATTTTATGGCAAAGTTCAATGTCATCAATAGTGAAAAGTAGCTCCTGCTCCATCTGAGGTTATGACATCATCACATTCTAGAACATGAACAAAACATATTGATTGCATTGGACATTCTCAATATAATATCTCCACCAGTGTTAATCCAGGTGGATTGGATTTGTTCCTAAAATTGATCTGAAATTGGGTATTTCAAACAATATCTGATCCACAAGTTTCAAGTCAGATTTGCAAACCTGTCTTTGATCCAGATTTTTTGCCCTTTTGGGTATTTTTAAACTTTAGAGCCAAATCTGGATCAATGTGATTCTCAAAATAAGTATAAGAATATTATAGTGATCCCAGATCAGGGGTGGATTTGAGGCAGATACAAGTTCTTAAAGTGTTATTTCTTTATAGCTTTTCTCATCAAGTTTGAACATTTAACTCAGAATTCATATATTATAGACAAAATAAGAATTTTTATTCTTCTAAATCAAAGCAAAATTTGATTTAAAAAAGTTAAATTATTTAATTTCTTTTATAACTTTCATATCTAATTCAGATCTATTAATTCTTTGTGATGTCGAAGTGGCACTTTTTAAAATATGAAATGTGTGAGTGCCTCCTCCTTGTTTCAGTGCAAAGCTTGCATCACTTCCTGTTTTCTGTGCTTCATCCTGTGGGCAGGACAGATTTATTTAGATCCAACCCAGCAAATGTTTGAAAGACCAAGATGGAAATATCAGATCTATGGATTGGATTACAGGGATTTGGAAATCTTTTTTTTTTTTTTTTTATATATATATATCCTTCAGGGGAGGAACCCCCAAAGCCCCTTGTTTAAAGTCGTTAAGAAAGTTTTACAATAGTTCACTTACCACCCCAAATGTATGAATCTGTCCAGCCATCACATGTAAAAAAAAAAAAAATCCACAAAAACCAAAAGCTTTTCTCAAGAACAATTAAAGAGGAGGGGCATGTACTTATTTTTGCCTTGGGCCCCGAAATTCCTAGGTCCACCCTGATCTGGATTAAAAGTTTTGCAGATTAACTATTATTGGCTGATGGAACGTTGAATGTGATGTGTGACGTGTCACAATGAATGCAACCTACTCTGGAGTTTCCTTCCCACCTGCGCCACAATGTGCTGAGCAGCTGCAAGAGCTCATTCAGCACTGTCGCCATCAAACGGCTTAGTTTATTATTTAAGTCTCGCCTTATCTTCGGCTGCGTGTCTGTAACAATGACAATTTCCCTTTGAGAATAAATAAAGTAATTCAGATTCTGAAATGAAATAAAGCAATGTAATCTCCATGGAGACAAGCAGGTCCTGACCCTCCACCAGACAAGTTGTATTCACCTTATTCTGGAAGTTGCCTTACGCGCCGCCATCTTGTGTCCGTTGTATTAGTTTACATACAAGCAGACGAGCTCAACAGAAAATAACTTTTACACGGACTAAAAGGCCGTTTTCAGACTGACCAAGAAATCGGCGCATTGTTGACTTGTTGTTGCTCGTGTTCATTAAACATTTTACACAAATCAACCTACTTTATGTAACATTTTAGCGGCGAGACTTTTCCCTCGTTCGTCATTAGCTTTAACGGAGTTCTCGTCAAACGGAAGTGCATTTACAACAAAAGTCCGTATCTGGCAAAAAGTGGGCGGGGCAGAATAAGACTGATCTGCGCCAAAGAGAACCAGTGGAAACAGCCACTACAATTCTACCACGTGGTATGTGACCCACCATGCTGCGGCCCACCTTGGCCAACCCTGGTGCTGCTTAGTCTACAAACACATGTCATGTTTTTGATATGATGACTGTTATAAAAGAAGCACATCCTGCCCAAGTCTTTTATACCTTGGTTTGAACCAGTGGGCGAGGCTACCGCGCTCAAATTGAGCCGCCGACTGTAGGCTGCCATGTTTGCAATCTGGTGCTGACCGCTAGGGGCTGGCTGCGGAAGTAGAATTATTCAATGCAAGTCAATGGGGAGTTAGACGTTTCAAAACCTACTTTAGAGCCTGGCTCAAAATACGGCTTTGGTCTCAAACGTTAGCTTACGGCTCTGTGACAACGCTGAGGGGGGTGAATTTTTTTGAACCAGGCTGGTTTAGCCGCTGTGATTTTTTAAAGTTCTTGAATATCTAATGAGGAAGGCGGGCTTTACGCGCCGGAAATGTCACGGCGCAGCCAAACACCTACGAGTGGGCGGTAACTATAGAGGCTACGATGGCAGTACTGTCACCATACGTCAGCAAAAGGCCGCCCCAAATTCGGCCTCTCCCCGCCTCCCCACCGAGGGGGGAGTGGTGGGGGCTAACCCGCGGCCATTTTGAATTCTCCATGACTGAGCCGCATTTTCATGAATGGGGCGGAGCGACGACAGTCTGTCCATTATTTTTTATGTCTATGGTTTGAACACATTAAACCATACTTTATCTCCTCCCTTTTTACAACGAGATGACGGAACTAGTGATGGGTAGATGAGGCCTCATGAAGCGTTTCGGCACATTCTCCAAACTGTATTGATACTGTGCCGATACAGTGTCGCTGTGTTGCTCTATACTGACACCTGTTGGAAGGTATACATCATTGCAGGCAACTTAATTGAGACTCGCAAGACACACTGAATCAATGGCCTGGTCACACTTGTATACAGACTATTATTTAAGTTATTGCCTATGCATAGGCAGTCACTATTTGTTCTTGTATTTCCCTGTTTTTCGGCACGTTTCACAGGCCACAGTTTTTAAATTCTTTTATTTTTTTTTGCATTTTTCAATAGTTCCTAGCCTTCTAATGTCTGCTATTACTTTTGGTACATGTACCTTTTGTAGTTTTTTCATAATTTGCCAAGCCCTATCTTTCCCTATCTTTTACAGTGGGAGCATGGCAGGTGCACGGTGGCAGAGCGGCTAGAGCTGTGGGTTCGAATCTCGACATCACACAAATTCAATTGCGCAGTCACTCGCAACAGCTTCAGCTATTGCAACAGCATCTAGTTGTATATCCTATGGTATTATTTCATATCTTACGTGAAAATTAAAGTTAAAGGGTTGAATGTTTAATGTAATTTACCATTTTAATGTCATTGACTCAGGGAGTAATTTTTATTAAACGTTTTTATTAAAAAAAATAAGTTGTTCAAAATTTTTTGGTTTCAGTCTATTGCGTTTTTTTTTGTTTTTTTTTTTTTTTTTTTTGACAATATTTCCCCAGCTTTTGAAAATACTCTTTCACAGGCACCGATGAAGCTGGGGCCATAAAAACTGTAAAGAAAGCTGAAAAAGGTTGGGTTGGGTTCTTTGCTGGTTCATGCTTTGCTCAATAATGCCTTAGCATTGAGGAGGTGCTTTTATTGATATATGAGAGCTGTGCGTGCGTGTGTTTTCTTTCTTTCTTAGATCGAGTGGAAACAAGGAAATACAGAACTGTATTTCCTTGTTTCCACTCGTTCCACTCGTTCCTTGTTACCTTATTTGCTGTTGAAAGATCAAAATGATCCCACACAGCAGAATTTTTCTTTTTCTTTCGGGCTCCACTTTGATGATGTAGAAAGGGAGGTCTTTTTTTAATATTTGGAACGGTATATTTCTTCTTTTGACAGTGATTCATCCCGTTGACAGATGCAGATGCGGTTCCTTTTAAACACAGTTTGGCGCGTCGGCGAGGAGCGAAACAGCAGCAGTATCGGTCACGTGACTTTTTCTTAAAGCGATACGCGCATCGATACGGGGCTTCGCTCTATAAGCTCGACACATGCGCCGGCGCTTCAGTGTCGCTGGACCCATCACGCATCGTCAAAAGCCAGGGACAGATAAAGCGGGTGCACGCCTGTGGGACCAAGTGAGCTCAGATATAATGCAGCAAGACATTTTAAAAGATTCTCTAGTGAAAGCTTTACCAACAAATGTCCACATAGGTCTCCCAAACCCCGCGCAAAGTGTGACGGTGACGGGAGACTACGCGTACTTTCACTACGGTTGTGACGGGCTGGATGACCGGGGCTGGGGCTGTGGCTACCGCACGGTGCAGACCATGGCGTCTTGGCTGTGGTACAACTGTGCACTGACCAAAGGCCGACACGTGTCCGCGCCGAGCCTCCCCGGCATGCAACGCGCTCTGGTCAGCGCGGAGGACAAGCCGGGGCACTTCTGCGGCTCCCGGGACTGGATTGGGACGTTTGAGGCGTCACTCGTGCTCGACCACTTCTACGACGTGCCGTGTAAGATCGTGCACGTGCGGGGAGGCGGCGCAGACATGGACAACGCCGTGACGCAGCTGCAGGAGCACTTTGAGCGTCACGGCAGCCCGGTCATGATGGGAGGCGGCACGGATAACGCTTCTAAATGCGTGCTCGGGGTGTGCACCGGAAAGGACGGCGCTAGTCTGTTAATAGCGGACCCTCACTACTACGGAGCCGAGCTGGACAGAGTCGAGCTGCAGCGGCGGGGCTGGGTGCGCTGGACGGAGGTCTGCTCCCTGGACCACAGCTCGTTCTATAACCTGTGCATGCCCCAGAGTCACAGCATTCTCACGTAGACTCGTATATCATTACATATTTTATTTAGGGGCTCCCACTCAACTCGAGTTGCTCTAGTGAGAGCCTTAAAATAGTATGTTACCAGAAGGTTAAAATTTCAGAATGTATTTAAAAGTTGTAATATATTACATATTTTCTTCCTTCCATTTTTCAAATATAAAACAAAACAGAAAACAACCAGAGAGAGCACGTCCCACTTGGTCCAAAGTCTTACAAGTGTGTCCATTGTCAAATAAAGTCTGAATGTGATTTGTTTTTCTTTCCATTTTCCTTCCAAGTAGGACGTTAGTGCAATCCTTGACTGTTGGTGTTTGGTCATCCATTTGTTTGTGATGACTTGCTTCTTGTACAGCAGGGGTTCCCAAACCTCTCTGGCCGGGACCCCCAAAATAGTCCTGCAATCAACTCGGGACCCCAAAGCGAAATAAAAAATAATTTTGAATGTCACAGCTTGTTAATTCAGGTTTAATATTGGTTATTTTAATTGTTTATTGTCTTATTTGACCACATTCTAAAAGATACTGTTTTGAATTTGAAAAAAAGAGCAAATACAGTGTCATATTTATTCAAGTTAGATCTTGAAATCATCTCTTGATCCCCAGCTCATCCCTCGCGGCCCCCACTTTGGGAACCAAGTGCTGTTCTAGAGTACACTCCAAAATATCCATTATTATGTTCCTGGCAGGAGTTTTTAGGCCCAAATTCATAGTTCTGAAGTGGAGTGGGACAATGTCAAAAACAGTCTGGAGCGCTTTGTTAATCTCAGTCCAATATTTCTGGACAGTAGGACAGTCCCAAAACATGGTAATGATGGGCCACATGGGGCCACAGTTTTTCCAGCCGTTAGTATTTCTCTGAGAATAATGAGCACTTTGACATGGTATATTTTCCAGCAGAATTTTGTTGTCCCCCATTGTGGTGTATACATACAGTATTTTCTCATTCTTCAACAGTCAAAACAAAATGATCTTCCCTTCACCAATTCATTTTAATGTATTTAGTAGAACGGCTGCAGAGATTATTATTGCATTTATATGATTTAAATATCAGTTCCCTTGAAAGTTCTGATTTGTATGCCTTTATAAAAATCAAATCTGAGAACTTTCACGGTCAGAATCAGAAAGCGGTTTATTTCCATTGTCAGTGAAATTCACAAACATAGGAACTTGCTTCGGCGTAGGTGCAACATAAAGCAATGGATAAAATATAAAAAATATATAAAAAGGCATGCAGGCAGTGTAGCTTTGTTTAATTTCTTGCCTGTAATAACTCTTTATTTGTAGCTCTAAAAGTCTTCTTAAATTATCAAAACTTTTCATTTGATTTTCTTCTACAATCTGGTAAAAAAAAAAAAAAAAAGTTAATACCTTAAGTTCCCCTCCTTGAACCGCCACCTTAACGTGGTGGAGGGGTTTGAGTACCCGAATGATCCTGGGAGCTATGTTGTCGGGGGCTTCATGCCCCTGGTAGGGTCACCCATGGCAATCAGGTCCTGGGTGACGGGTCAGACTAAGAGCGGTTCAGAAGCCTCTTATGACGAGTTTAAAATCAGGGCGTGTCGTCGCCTCGGACTGGCGTCACTGGGGCCCCACCCCTGGAGCCAGGCCTGGGTGGGCGCCGACGGCGTCTGGTGGCCGGGCCTTTCCCCCCGCGGGGCCCGGTCGGGCACAGCCCGAAGGAGCGGCGATGGGGCGCCCTCCCGTGGGCCCACCACCTGCAGGAGGATCCATAAGGGGCGGTGCAAAGAGATCTGGGTGGCAGTCGAAGGCAGGGGCCTCGACGACCAGATCTCCGGACACAGAAACTAGCTCTGGGGACATGGAATGTCACCTCGCTGGGGGGGAAGGAGCCTGAGCTCGTGCGGGAGGTCGAGCGCTTCCGACTAGATATAGTCGGCCTCACCTCCACGCACAGCCTGGGCTCTGGAACCCGCCTCCTCGAGAGGGGCTGGACACTCCATTTCTCTGGCGTTGCCCTTGAGGAGGAGCGGCGGCTGGTGTGGGCTTGCCCATAGCCCCACAGCTCAGCCGTCACGTGTTGGAGTTCACCCCAGTGAACGAGAGGGTCGCATCCCTCCACCTTCGGGTGGGGGACAGGTCTCTCAGGGCCGGGTACTCTGCACCGTTGTTCGGCCCGTAGGCCGACACAACGGTGCAGAGTACCCGGCCTTCTTGGAGTCTCTGGGAGGGGTACTGGACAGTGCACCGCCCGGGGACTCCGTTGTTCTACTGGGGGACTTCAACGCCCATGTGGGCAACGACAGTGACACCTGGAGAGGGGTAATCGTGGGAGGCGGCCCCCGATCTGAACCCAGTGGTGTTCAGTTATTGGACTTCTGTGCTAGCCACAGTTTGTCCATAGCGAACACCATGTTCAAGCACAAGGGTGTCCATCAGTGCACGTGGCACCAGGACACCCTAGGCCGGAGGTCGATGATCGACTTTGTTGTCGTGTCATCTGACCTTCGGCCGCGTGTCTGGGACACTCGGGTGAAGAGAGGGGCGGAGCTGTCAACCGATCACCACCTGGTGGTGAGTTGGATCCGCTGGCGGGGGAGGAAGCCAGAACGACTTAGTAGGCCCAAGCGCATCGTGAGGGTCTGCTGGGAACGTCTGGCAGAGCCCTCTGTCAGCAGGGTCTTCAACTCACACCTCCGGGAGAACTTCTCCCAGATCCCGGGGGAGGCTGGAGACATGGAGTCCAAGTGGACCATGTTCTCCACCTCCATTGTGGATGCGGCAGCTCGTAGCTGTGGTCGCAAGGTCTCTGGTGCCAGCTCTATACTCTCCATCGGGTGCTCGAGGGTTCATGGGAGTTTGCCCAACCAGTCCACATGTGCTTTGTGGACCTGGAGAAGGCATTCGACCGTGTGCCCCGGGGCGCCTTGTGGGGAGTGCTCTGGGAGTATGGGGTCCGGGGCCCTTTGTTAAGGGCTGTCCGGTCCCTGTATGACCGGAGCAGGAGCTGTGTTCGCATTGCCGGCAGTAAGTCAGACCTGTTCCCAGTGCATGTTGGACTCCGCCAGGGCTGCCCTTTATCACCGGTTCTGTTCATGGTTTTTATGGACAGAATTTCTAGGCGCAGTCAGGGCGTGGAGGGTGTCCGGTTTGGGAGCCACAGGATCTCATCTCTGCTGTTTGCAGATGATGTCGTCCTGATGGCTTCTTCAAACCAGGACCTGCAGCATGCACTGGGACGGTTTGCAGCCGAGTGTGAAGCGGCTGGGATGAGGATCAGCACCTCCAAATCCGAGGCCATGGTTCTCGACCGGAAAAAGGTGGCTTGCCCTCTCCAGGTGGGTGGAGAGTCCTTGCCTCAAGTGGAGGAGTTCAAGTATCTCGGGGTCTTGTTCACGCAGTGAGGGAAGGATGGAGCGTGAGATTGACAGGCGGATCGGTGCAGCGTCTGCAGTGATGCGGGCGCTGTATCGAACCGTTGTGGTGAAGAGAGAGCTGAGTCGAAAGACAAAGCTCTCGATTTACCGGTCAATCTGCGTTCCTACCCTCACCTATGGTCATGAGCTTTGGGTAATGACCGAAAGGACAAGATCGCGGATACAAGCGGTCGAAATGAGCTTCCTCCGCCGAGTGGCTGGGCGCTCCCTTAGAGATAGGGTGAGGAGCTCAGTCACACGGGGGGAGCTCGGAGTAGAGCCGCTGCTCCTCCACGTCGAGAGGAGCCAGCTGAGGTGGCTTGGGCATCTGTTCCGGATGCCTCCTGGGCGTCTCCCTCGGAGGTGTTCTGGGCATGTGTCCCACCGGGGCGGCCCTGGGGTAGACCCAGGACACGCTGGAGGGACTATGTCTCTCGGCTGGCCTGGGAACGCCTCGGGATCCCCCCGGAGGAGCTGAAGGAAGTGTCCGGGGTGAGGGAAGTCTGGGAGTCCCTGCTCAGGCTGCTGCCCCCGCGACCCGGCCCCGGATAAGCGGAAGAAAATGGATGGATGGATGGATACCTTAAGTTCCCTCCTGACTTATAAAGCTTTAAACAATATGGCCCCATCCTACCTCAAAGATGCTATAGTAGCGTACCATCCAAACAGAGCTCTTCGTTCTCAAAATGCTGGACTATTGTTAGTCCCCAGAGTCTCTAAAAGCACAGTAGGAGGTCGAGCATTTAGCTACCAAGCTCCTGTGTTATGGAACCAGCTCCCTGTTCATGTAAAAGAGGCCGACACAGTCTCTACATTTAAGACCAGGCTCAAAACGTTCCTCTTTGAAATAGCTTATGGTCAGGCCAGTTAGGAACAGAAATAAAAACCTACAGTTTTAGCTACGCTGCCCTTGGAGCAATTCTGCTGGGGGAAGTATGGCGGCTTGAACACTATCCTCTGGTTCTTCCTACTTTATCTATCAACAATATTTAATATTACTTCAACTGTAGTCTGTTCATTGCTGTTCACATGTTTCTCTTTCTCTCCACTTCCCCCGGGGAGTGGAGACTGTTTCAGACACTGCGGCGGCTGCTCCAGTGACGACCCCCCCACCCCCACCTGTCTGGAGGATCGATCTTTACACTGGACAATCTATGCGCCACCCGCCTGGACAACTGGATTAGCCACACCTCGTCTGCCTGGACGAACTCCTTCTACTTTAGATGAACTGTTCCTCATCTCCTGCTGGAGGATCTCTCTACACTGGTGGACTGCTCCTCGTCCGCCTGGAGGAACTCTTTAAAGCCACCTCCCTCTTGAGTGGTTCTGGCTCCACAGTCCAAGTGGATGCGTCAGTCCTAGTTCATCTGCAGCCTGTCCGTCCGTGGGAGTAGGATCTCTCCTTCACTGTGGTTCTCCCCGAGGTTTCTTCTTTTTCCCATGGGGTTTTTTGTATATTTTCCTCGCCGCGAAGGAGGGTCAAAGGACAGGGGCATTCTGGGACAGTTATCTGAACTGCTTTTACCTGTGGCCCATCGAGGCAACTGTTGTTGTGATTTTGGGCATTATAAAAATAAATTGATTTGATTTGATTTGATTTGATTAAGTTATCCAGACCTTAACTCTTAGATGGGTACAAAGCTTTGATCATATGACACCCAGCTTAAAGTTTGAACATATTTGATTAAATCTTACATTTTTATCAGCTTTATCAACTGATTTTGCCCATGGATTCTCCACTTCCTCCATTTGACCCAGTCGTTTGTCCTGTACAGGAACCTCTGGAACACATTGCTTCATATTCTGGGTCACACCAGTGCAGCAGGCTCTGATTTGAGCTCAGATAAACCCCAGCCAAAAGACAAGCTTTTGTGCCTTGCTGTATGAATCTTGAGATGTTTTATCCCCTTCATCAAACAATAAACTGGGGATGGAAACTGGAAGAGTCTGGAATACACAGTGAAATCTGTGCCAAACATACGTTTTTGTAGATTCATTTGTTTGACTTAGATTTAAGTTTGGAATAAGATTTCATTTTGTGAAGTCTTTCTTGATGGTGGTAAAGAGAGGGGTATATAGTTTGTTGTTGACAAGTCTTTATGGAGAACTACACCTGAATATTAAACTGTGAGATTTTTCTAAAGGTCAAGTGAGGTTGCCAGTAATGCCAGTTTTTTGTATATTCAGTTTGTATCCAGACATCGGACCAGTATTGTGAAGGAAATACATACAAAAACAACAGAACATCATCTGTATAACGTGCACTTTTATGTTCCATCCCATCTATAGTGACACCATTAACTGTACTCTACTCTAGATGAACTGTCTGCCTGGGGATCTCCGTGCTCCGTGACTGTTCGTCATCTGTCTAGAGGAGCTCTCCCACATTAGATGAGCCACCTTCCTTCCTCCTGATTGGTTCCGGCTCCACAGTCCAGGCGGATGTGTCAGTCCTGGTCCATCTACAGTCTGTCCGTCCTGTGGGAGGAGAATCTCTCCTTCATGTGGTTCTCCCTGAGGTTTCTACTTTTCCTACAGGGTTTTTTGTAGTTTTTCCTTGAGCGACAGGGGGCGCTCTGGGACAGTTATCCGTTTGCTAAATTCTCTTGAACTTTGTTTATTTGAACTGCTTTCTACCTGTGGCCCATCGAGGTAACTGTTGTTGTGATGTTGGGCGCTACAAAAATAAATTAAATCGAATAAATTGTTTTTTGACTGTCTAAAATATCGGACCAGTGGTTCCAAGTGCAAAGCGAATAAAAAGGGGAGTGAGACCAAGCACAGCCCCGCCTCACCCCTCTATCAGTCAGTGGGCTTTAATTCTTGATGTTCGACTATCGTAAAGAGCCACAATACTTTTTTATTATTAAGTCATCTATTTGAAATTTGTTCAGCATTTAAATAGATAAGGCCAGCTAACACGATCAAAAGCTTTCTCAGCATCCAAAGTAATTAATTACAGCTTTGATTTGCTGTTTTTACATGATTCAAGATGTAGAAAGATTGAGATTCAAATGATGATAGTATTTGATTTTGTTTGGTTAAAAGTACATCATTCTGCCTGTCTTATATTTCAAACAAAGCTTGTTTTTTCTAAGGTTCCAGGTTAGTAATTTAGAAAGTTTTGATCCATTTTTATATTCTCTTTGTTTGGTAAAGAGCATTTTTTATTTATTATTTCTTGTGTTTATCATTAATTTCACCTCTTTTGTTAATTCAATTTTTCTTAATTTTAAGTATTTCTTTCTTTTTAAAATCTTTAGAACATTTTAGATCGTATTTATTTGTTCATCAGTTTGGTTTTATTTGGGAGGTCAATCTCATTTTTAATTTGAACATTTTAATAAACCTCAGACCAAGTCCTCTGATCAGTTCTAGCTTATGTCTGGTTCATAGTTTGTATCTGGTTCATAACCTGGTTTCAGTCCTGGTTTTTAATTTCAAAGACTAAACAACTGTTTTGAGTTTTCAGTATTGGTGGTTTCCAGATTCTAGAATGTGATCATGTCAGACAGGGGGCAAGAGCCACTTTTCAATTCCATATTTTCATGAAATATCCACAAGGTAAACTCACAAGGTGAACATGATCATTTCTATTAGTTGATACTATTATTAATTGTTTATTTGGTCGGGACAGTGCATGTTAATGAATGCCGGGTTGTAGCCATCCATTCACTCTCACAACACTCTCATTCACACAACACTATTCTGTCTTTTTATTATTACCTTGTGTTTTTCTTCCAGGACAGATGTGAAAAGCTTTGAGCTCATTTCCCTGGCGGAAGTCAGTATGAGCTCATAGTTTGTTTGTTTGTTGTTGTTTTTTTTACACCTATCGTATTAAATGAACACTATTTAACTAGATTCATTTTATAGATTATTCTTGGCTTGTTGTGATGTCACCTGAAACCCAGCAATAAATGTCAGTCAGTTTGATGGAAAATTACAGTTTTCTTGCCTCAAAATTGTATTTGAGCTTTACAAAAAAAAAAAAAATAATTGTTTTGAAGACTGTAATGTAATGTTTTTAAAAATCCAGTCTTTGTAATCATTCATCATTATTGTGTAATAATCTCTTATTAAATTATAACTTGTTTGTAATCATCTCTTATTAAATAAATATATATGGTAAAATACAATTGTTAATGTTTTAACTATGCTCTAATCTCTTATGTGTAACTGAGTATCATTTGCAGAAAAACATCTAATTTTATTACATTTAATAATATTGTGTTGCTAATCCCACCTTCCCCATTGACATCGTATTATGTTCTTAACAAAGCTCCAAGAAGAACTTAAATAAACAACAAAAAATGAGAGCGAGACAAAAAAAAGCTTGAGTAAACATTTTATTGAAAACAACAATTAAACTGAAATAGTCTGTTCTGCGGCTGATCAAAAGTTAAGGACCACACCTCAAAAAACAACCTGAAACTCCCTCAAACAGAAATCAAAGTAATGCGTAGTGTCTCTGTTATTAGAGGGGAGTGGGACATTTGTCCAAGTGGTGCAGACGGCCTCATGAAGGACATCTACTGTCTGAACTGTGCTCCATTTGTGTAAACCTCCCTTGCCGTCCGTCCCCAAAGGTTCTCCGTTGGATTTAGATCAGGGGAACACACAGGACGGTCCAAAAGAGGGATGTTCTTCTCCTGAAGAAGTCCTTTGTCCTGGGGCTTTGTGAACTGTAGCATTGTCCTGATGAAAAACCCAGTGGTTCCACAGACGAGGCCCTCAGTCATGAGGGATGCTCTCTGCAACATCTGCACAGAGCCAGGGGCCCCTGCACCACCTGGAGCTCCATTGTTCCACTGAAGGAAAAAGCCCCCCAGATCATTATGGCGCCCCCTCCCTGTGGAGCGTAGAAAACATCTCAGGTGGATCTGCTTGTCGTGCCAGTAACGTTTAAACCATCAGGACCATCAAGGTCACATTTCTTCTCATCAGAATCAAACTTTCTTCCACTTTCAGTGTCCCATGTTTGTGTCTCTTGTAAAGTCCAAGCTGCAGTTCTGTGGCGTTCAAGGAGACGAGGCCTTTGAAGACGCTTCTTGTTTCTGAAGCCCTTCAGTGTCAGATGTGTCTGATGTTATTGGGCTGCAGTCACACCAGTAACAGCCTTAATTTGGGTCGAGGGTCGTCCAGTGTCTTGATAATCAGATTCTCAGGCTCAGAGCTTGGGTCATTTTTTTTGGGTCTTCCACTTGACTTTTTTGTTCCATAACCCTCAGGATCTTTTAAGAAATTCCAAATGACTGTCTCACTGCGTCCCACCTCAGCAGCGATGGAGAGAGGCCCTGCTTAAGCAGCTCAACAACCCCACCACGACCACAAAGAGAACGTTTTGGGTTTTTTTGCCTTTGCATCAGAACGTCATGACAGTGTAAATACCTGACAGAAAATGACACTGAATCTGCATTTTTGCAGATTTGGGCTTTTGAAAGGATGTGATCCTAAACTTTTGATCAACTATTTCAGTTTAATGATTGTTTTCAATAAAATGTTTACTGAAACTCTTTTTTTGGTCCCACTCTCATTTCTTGTTCCTTTATTGAAGCTCTACTTGAACCTTGTTAAGATCCAAGCATGAAATGTGACCTTTGCCATTTATTCAACTGGTCTTAAACTTCTGATCAGGACTGTATTCGTTCACACATTTTAAAGGCTCTATTGAACCTGGCAATCTACACTGCAAAAAAGGCCTATCAAAAAATAAGAAAAATAAACTCAAAATAAGACCTTTTTACCCTAATTTAAGTGAAATTATCTGCCACTGGAATAAGATTATTTTACTTATCAAGTTTACTTAAAACAAGTCAAAAAATGTCAATTTGAAGTAGTCCTGTCAAGTGAAAAAAATCTTTGGACTTGGAAATTGGACTTTTAAGATTAATTTGCTTAATTCAAGTAAATTTAACTAAGTTAGATAATCCCTTTTTGCAGTGTATAGCTTTTAGATTTACTGTCAAAGTACAAGGTGCAGAATAACAATACAAATGTTGCATTAAATGATGCAAAAACGTGACATTAGTGAATACAATGCTATCCAGGCAAGATGCTTAGTACAAATGCTTATTTTTGTCAACGTGCTTTTGTCTTACACTTGCGATGGGAAGAGTAACCAAGGCTAGCGTGATGTCGCCACCTTGTGTCCAGTGTGTCTCAAATATTTCAAATCGGACTCTCCTAATTTAGAACTACTGCAAGAGTCTACTGCAGTCAGTGAGCTACACTGAGCTATAATTAGCCTTAACAAATCCAATATCTGTTAATTTTGGTGCACGGAAACGCTGGAGGTCAGGCGGGTTAATTTTTGATATATATATATATATATCAAAAAAATTTTTTTTTTTTTTTTCTTTTTTGGACAAGTTTACAGTAATAATTATTACATGGTGCAAAATGTATCAGCTAATAAAATGAACTTACTGTGTCAAAATAAAATAAATGCAATACAATCAAAATTGTGAATCAATTGTCTACATCTCACTCTGTGTAAACATATCCACTCAAGTGCCAATTGGTGCCTGAGAGCCACGTGCATAATACTCAGTTTTTATTTTTTGTTTTGTGTTGGTTCACAAATGATCTCTTTACTGAATAGTACCAAAGGGATATTTAGACCAGTTTTCCAGATTTCAGCTGCAGCAGTTCAGAGTCTTGAAGATGTTTGCAAGGGTATTTCCCTCTTCCATGTACGATATAGTTATTAACTGTAGGCTTTACCTGGTTTGCAGTAGTACATGATATATGTACAGTCGGTTCATTAGTTAACTTACTTTTACCTGTGTAGTTCACGCACAGTGCCTAGTATGGCAGTGGTGAGTGTGTGATTGGTTGGTGCTGGTGGGAGGGACCGATGGTGCCGATTGGCAGCTTTACGTCCATCAGTCTGCCCCAGGGCAGCTGTGGCTACAATAGAAGATTACCAGCACCGAATGTGGAGTGAATGAATCATGCAATGTAAAGCACTTTGAACCCTGCGACAAGTTGGCCCCTGTCCAGAGTGTACCGCACCTAAGGCCCAAAGTCACTGGGATAGGCTCCAGACCAGTGACCCACGACCCCAACGGGAACAAGAGGTAAAAAAAAGAATGAATGAATGATTCATTTATTTATTTATTTAAGATATAACCCTGTCTAGATTCTTTATTTTATTTTTATTTCATCACTAACTTTCATGGGTGGTCCCAAACATGACTCCTCATATAACTTATGCACATTTTAAAATGAAAACAAGTATTTTTTTCTGACATGGAAAAGAAAGGTGTGTAGCTCAAACAAAGAGAACACGATGATTTATCATCAGAATCAGAATCAGAAAGCGGTTTATTGCCATTGTCAGTGAAATTCACAAACATAGCAACTTGCTTCGGCGTAGGTGCAACATAAAGCAATCATCAAAGGCTAAATTCTTTTTTATTCTGTTATGTTGGACCAGAGAAGCCTTTTGTGAAGAGGTTTTTAACTAATAGGGTTAGGGTGCATTTACTTGGTTGATCCAATGTCAGATCCAATGACCCGCAGGTTGGCAGTGCACTTGCTCTCTCAGGTGAATACTGCCGTTGTGTCCTTGGGCAAGACACTTGAATTAAATTTATTTTTATAGTGCCCAAATCATAACAACAGTTGCCTCGATGGGCCACAGGTAGAAAGCAGTTCAAATAAACAATGTACAAGAGAATTTACCATGAATAAATGTCCCAGAGCGCCCCCTGTCCTTGACCCTCCTTCTCTCAAGGAAAAACTACAAAAAAAAAAACCTGTGGGAAAAAGTACAAACCTCGGGGAGAACCACATGAAGGAGAGATCCTCCTCCCACAGGACGGACAGACTGTAGATGGACCAGGACTGACACATCCACCTGGACTGTGGAGCAGAACCAATCAGGAGGAAGGAAGGTGGCTCATCTAATGTTGTGACTGGGTGGTTATGTTAAATTTCACAGAGCCCTCCAATAAAACTGCTGTACTTAAGTTGGGGACTACATTTTGGCTCCACGAATATCCAAGTGAAGGTTAAGGTATTTAAAGCAACAGTTCATTTTTATACCCATATAATGTAACATAACAGTGGTAAGTCAAAATCACAGACACACACAAATCATATTTGTGTGGAAAAAATGGAAACTACTGTCATTAAATATACATTATGAGTAGTGTTATGAAATGATAACAAAAAACACAAAAACGTTTGAGTACAATAAATGTTTTACTCTAAGAATGACAAATTCAGATGCATTATCTTATTTAGAACACCACAAATAACAAACTTAAACGCTGAGACGCCTATTTTGATTAAATATAATTAGTTAAGCCTCCCATAAAAGTGTTTGGAAATTACCATTTTTGTAATAGCCTACTTAAACCTCAACCAAGACATTTACAGGGACGTTTCATCACAGCCCCAATTGCCCGTATACAATCTTATTATTATTGCAAGAGTCAACATTGTTATTGATATTAGGCACCCTCAGCTGTCTGCAACACAGTCATCATAAAAGATCTGAAAGTTCTTGTCCACCTCCATACGGCTCTTAAGAAACTTCTCCAGGTTTTTCAGAGGCATCTCCACCATGTGGTTGTTCACCCGGTCGTTCAGGCCATACGCCCCAAAAACAGGGAACTTGTAGCGCACGGAGAAAGGTGCGTTCTGGTCAAAGTCCGGGCAGCAGTAGGACGACCACACGTACTCCGGCACCGCTACGCGCTCCTGGTTGTTGCGACGGATCGTGTGCCCAGACGTGGTGACACCGGACACCAAGTAAGCTGTCCCGCGGCAGTAATTGTTGAGTCGTTTGCGCAGCATGTCCTGGTGTTGGCTCCACGGGCCCGTGTTGAACTCTCGGATGTGCGGCACCACGTTGGTCAGAGTGTACGTGGACGCTTTGTCCAAGGGGTCGGCCTGGTGCTCGTCGGGGTTGAGCTGAGCACGTTCATACTGCACCACGTCGCTGTAGTCCTCCAGAACGGCCTGGGTGTCCTCGAAGTTCATGTGCATGCTGCTGGACTGAGGGAACGGCTCCATGTTACTGCTGCTTTTCTCTGAAGCCAACTGACATCACAAAAGAGGAGCAAATGACTTCAGAATGCATTAGTGAGGATAACTTCCACTATAGACCCACTGCCCCCACTATAGACCCACTGCCCCCCACTATAGACCCACTGCCCCCCACTATAGACCCACTGCCCCCCACTATAGACCCACTGCCCCCCACTATAGACCATTATAGACCCACTGCCCCCCATTATAGACCCACTGCCCCCACTATAGACCCACTGCCCCCCACTATAGACCATTATAGACCCACTGCCCCCCATTATAGACCCACTGCCCCCACTATAGACCCACTGCCCCCCACTATAGACCCACTGCCCCCACTATAGACCCACTGCCCCCACTATAGACCCACTGCCCCCCACTATAGACCCACTGCCCCCCCACTATAGACCCACTGCCCCCATTATAGACCCACTGCCCCCCATTATAGGCCCACTGCCCCCACTATAGACCCACTGCCCCCACTATAGACCCACTGCCCCCCACTACAGACCATTACTAACCCACTGCCCCCATTATAGACCCACTGCCCCCCACTATAGACCCACTGCCCCCACTATAGACCCACTGCCCCCACTATAGACCCACTGCCCCCCATTATAGACCCACTGCCCCCACTATAGACCCACTGCCCCCATTATAGACCCACTGCCCCCCATTATAGGCCCACTGCCCCCACTATAGACCCACTGCCCCCCACTATAGACCATTATAGACCCACTGCCCCCACTATAGACCCAATGCCCCCCACTATTGACCCACTGCCCACCACTATAGACCATTACAGACCCACTGCCCCCCATTATAGACCCACTGCCCCCCCACTATAGACCCACTGCCCCCCACTATAGACCCACTGCCCCACTATAGACCCACTGCCCCCCACTATAGACCCACTGCCCCCACTATAGACCCACTGCCCCCCACTATAGACCCACTGCCCCCCCACTATAGACCCACTGCCCCCACTATAGACCCACTGCCCCCACTATAGACCCACTGCCCCATTATAGACCCACTGCCCCCCACTATAGACCCACTGCCCCATTATAGACCCACTGCCCCCCTCTATAGACCCACTGCCCCATTATAGACCCACTGCCCCCCACTATAGACCCACTGCCCCATTATAGACCCACTGCCCCCCACTATAGACCCACTGCCCCCCATTATAGACCCACTGCCCCACTATAGACCCACTGCCCCCCACTATAGACCCACTGCCCCATTATAGACCCACTGCCCCCCACTATAGACCCACTGCCCCCATTATAGACCCACTGCCCCCACTATAGACCCACTGCCCCCCCACTATAGACCCACTGCCCCATTATAGACCCACTGCCCCCCACTATAGACCCACTGCCCCCCATTATAGACCCACTGCCCCCACTATAGACCCACTGCCCCCACTATAGACCCACTGCCCCATTATAGACCCACTGCCCCCCACTATAGACCCACTGCCCCCACTATAGACCCACTGCCCCATTATAGACCCACTGCCCCCCATTATAGGCCCACTGCCCCCACTATAGACCCACTGCCCCATTATAGACCCACTGCCCCCCACTATAGACCCACTGCCCCCACTATAGACCCACTGCCCCCACTATAGACCCACTGCCCCCCACTATAGACCCACTGCCCCCCACTATAGACCCACTGCCCCCATTATAGACCCACTGCCCCCACTATAGACCCACTGCCCCCATTATAGACCCACTGCCC
This sequence comes from Rhinogobius similis, assembly GCA_019453435.1. Taxonomy (NCBI): domain Eukaryota; kingdom Metazoa; phylum Chordata; class Actinopteri; order Gobiiformes; family Gobiidae; genus Rhinogobius; species Rhinogobius similis. Next base: position 2,667,885 of record CM033640.1, on the reverse strand, counting down.
CCACTATAGACCCACTGCCCCCCACTATAGACCCACTGCCCCCCACTATAGACCCACTGCCCCACTATAGACCCACTGCCCCCCCACTATAGACCCACTGCCCCCACTATAGACCCACTGCCCCCCACTATAGACCCACTGCCCCATTATAGACCCACTGCCCCCCACTATAGACCCACTGCCCCATTATAGACCCACTGCCCCCACTATAGACCCACTGCCCCATTATAGACCCACTGCCCCCCTATATAGACCCACTCCCCCTTTATAGACCCACTGCCCCCCACTATAGACCCACTGCCCCATTATAGACCCACTGCCCCCCACTATAGACCCACTGCCCCATTATAGACCCACTGCCCCCCACTATAGACCCACTGCCCCCACTATAGACCCACTGCCCCATTATAGACCCACTGCCCCCCACTATAGACCCACTGCCCCCATTATAGACCCACTGCCCCCCACTATAGACCCACTGCCCCCCACTATAGACCCACTGCCCCATTATAGACCCACTGCCCCCCATTTTAGGCCCACTGCCCCCACTATAGACCCACTGCCCCATTATAGACCCACTGCCCCCACTATAGACCCACTTCCCCCCATGATAGACCCACTGCCCCCACTATAGACCCACTGCCCCCCACTATAGACCCACTGCCCCCCACTATAGACCCACTGCCCCCCACTATAGACCCACTGCCCCATTATAGACCCACTGCCCCCCACTATAGACCCACTGCCCCCACTATAGACCCACTGCCCCCACTATAGACCCACTGCCCCCACTATAGACCCACTGCCCCCCACTATAGACCCACTACCCCCACTATAGACCCACTGCCCCCACTATAGACCCACTGCCCCCACTATATACCCACTGCCCCCCACTATAGACCCACTGCCCCCCACTATAGACCCACTGCTCTCCACTATAGACCCACTGCTCTCCACTATAGACCCACTGCCCCCCACTATAGACCCACTGCCCCCCACTATAGACCCACTGCCCCCCACTATAGACCCACTGCTCTCCACTATAGACCCACTGCTCTCCACTATAGACCCACTGCCCCCCACTATAGACCCACTGCTCTCCACTATAGACCCACTGCTCTCCACTATAGACCCACTGCCCCCACTATAGACCCACTGCACCACTCTTTAGACCCACTGGCCCCCACTATAGACCCACTGCCCTCCACTATAGACCCACTGCTCTCCACTATAGACCCACTGCTCTCCACTATAGACCCACTGCCCCCCACTATAGACCCACTGCCCCCACTATAGACCCACTGCCCCCACTATAGACCCACTGCTCTCCACTATAGACCCACTGCTCTCCACTATAGACCCACTGCCCCCCACTATAGACCCACTGCCGACCACTATAGACCCACTGCTCTCCACTATAGACCCACTTCACTCCACTATAGACCCACTTCTCTCCCCTATAGACCCACTGCCCACCACTATAGACCCACTGCCCCCCACTATAGACCCACTGCCCCCACTATAGACCCACTGCCCCCCACTATAGACCATTATAGACCCACTGCCCCCCACTATAGACCCACTGCCCCCCACTATAGACCATTATAGACCCACTGCCCCCACTATAGACCCACTGCCCCACTATAGACCCACTGCCCTCCCACTATAGACCCACTGCCCCCACTATAGACCCACTGCCCCCCACTATAGACCCACTGCCCCCCACTATAGAGCCTGGTTCTATAGTGGGGGGGCAGTGGGAGCGCTCAGTTTGCCATGACGGACGGCAGAAGCGTTGTCTGTGCACGTAAAATTATGGAAACTCTTATGGAAAATCTGTCCATTAATCAGCAAATTTGATAGATTTTATAAGTAAAATTTTGATGTGCAGTTGTGCTGTTGGCCGCACTTACAGGCAGGGTAAACCTAAGGTAGCTTTTTATCGTATAGACCTTTCTAGGAGTTAGACATGTACCAGGATGCGCACGGAGCAGCAAATAAAAAATGTAATTGTGTCATTTTGTAGACAGTGCAGACTTGCTTGCCAGACTGTTGTCACCCGCTATGTTTGTGGTCCATTATTGGCCAGATGCTAATATCGGCACTAATCCCTAACAGTAACAAACTACACAAAACACTTCCACATGTGGCACTGAGCTCTGGTGTTACTCGTGTGTGTCCAGCGTTTGTCAGTCGCGAAAAAAGCCCTTTTCATAGTTAGTTGTGTGTGGAGGCTAATGCTAAGGCACCCACTGGAAATGCATTAGTGCTAAAACATGGAATAGTACCAGGGAAATGGGACACATCCGCGCCATACTCACCGCACCAGAACGGCACTGCGGAGCGAAACTGGAGGACATTACACGACATGGCCCTGTCATAGTGCATCCTGAGCTGATTGACACACAGGCTCTCCATTAATCATCAGCTGCAGTTAAAAGCATGGTTCCTCCATTCCATCTCTGCCAGATCGTTCAGTCTACATACACGCTGAAGGCCTTTTTTTGAATCTCTAGTGATTTTTTGTTCAGAGCCTCTAAATGAGACATGTCTATCAGTCTATGGCATATCTAAACTTTAAGGTGAAGTGTACACAGAGTCTGGACCATCAGCACTGATCAAAATAGCCATATAGCTCACAGCTCCCCTTTAGTTTAGAGCCTAATGTTAATATAGTTTGAGAGAAAAGGCTATAAAAGGAGGGGATGAACCAATTTCCCAGACTCAGACAGAGCAGCTTCCCCTTGAATGAAACTGAGGGTTGCAGTGCGGGGCTGACAGGAGGGACCACGGCTCATGTGGTGCCTTTGCAAATGTTTATGTGTGCAAATAAGTCATCAGCACATAAATGGGCTTACAAACGACATGGGTTTTGTTTTGGAAACTAATATACAATCAGACCAGTCAATGGAAGATATTTTCGTGGGGCTTGGGAAGATTTTAGGTGGGCTCTAAGGATGTCCCTGGACGTAGCACTGCAGGTTACTTTATATGTCTAAACTGGTTTAAACCAAAATGGACCTGTTGTGTCATGGAAAAACAAAGAGCAGCCGACAGTAGCGTTATCTACCTGTGAGGCAGAATACATGGCACTGGCTGCAACTGTCCAAGAATGTTTGTATCTGATACAACAACTGAAGGGTTTTGACAAATGTTCACCCAACATCCTAGAACAGGGGTGTCCAAACTTTTTCCATCGAGGGCCGCATATTGAAATATAGACTAAGTGGAGGGCCACAAATCAATCGTGAAACGTTAAAAAAAAGCTGCATTTATCTGATGTTTTAAGTGTCACCACATCTACATTTAGTCTCAATGTCTTAATATCAGGTCTGTATTGCAGCAAAATGATAGTTATTTAGGTTAGAATTGTAGAAAATCTGAAATGTGCTGTAAAAAATACTTCTCAGGAGACAGTGGGCCAATTCACCAGGAAGCCTAAGGGCCAAGAAAAATTGGTCTGAGGGCCGCATTTGGCCCCCGGGCCTGAGTTTGGACATGCCTGTCCTAGAAGATAATCAAGGTGCTATAGCATTGGCAAGAAACCCAGTGAGCAGGCAAAGGTGTAAACACATTGACATAACATATCATTTTGTTAGACCCACAGTTAATGAGGGAAAAGTGACAATACACTATTATCCAACAGAGGAGATGTTAGTGGACATGATGACAAAACCTGCATCACAGTTCAAGCTAGTAAAGTATTCTAAACAGATCTTGAACGTAGCATGTTTATGTTATACTACGGACCTCACCTCTAAGACAAGACGGAGACTAATAAATTTAACCTTGAACCTTGAAAAAGTATGAAACCCTGTTATAACTGTTTTTTGTTTATCTTGTGAGGAAGCTGACAATCTGAGAGCAAGTGGGGATGTTAATATGTATAATTAATATGCTCTCTATTGCACTTTTAGTTTGAAATGTTCGGTGACCTCCGACCCAGTCTGTTGGCACTAGATGCGGTGTAATGTATCACTACGCTTGTTGAATAAATGAGCTCCAGTCTGCAACCTGAATGATGGTCACACTGTTTTTCCATGAGGGCTTATGCTGGGTTGCTGCCTTTAACTCGAACAACAGTTTCTTAAAGTGATTACTCGAGGGCTGTTGTCAACTAAATACATTGTTGATCTTGGTTGACTATAGGGGTCTGTCATAAGTATTTCTATATTGTATATAAACAAGTAAACACAAATCTCTACTCTATCTGAAGCAAACCTGTGGCTCAAACATCCAAGGGAAGTCCACCTTCTTCTCTCCGTCAGACTTCTTGAACAGATACGCTGAATAGACAGGGATCCTTCTGTGGGAGTCGTACAGCGTCACATAGCGGGGTTTGTCTTCGTATTTCTGGCAGATCTTCTTGTAGGACGGGTTTAGATAGCCTCGAGGTGGAGTTCCTTTGTACAGAGAGTCCTTACAGCGCTCTGCATGGTTAAAGTCAGACACCACACCAGCCTCAGCGCCTTCGGGAAGTGCCCAAACCCACAGCAGAATGCACCAGGCCACCATTCTCATACCTCTGCTCCTACAGCTACTGCAACTCTGGCATCCAGCACTTTATCTCATCTTTACAGGCAAACTACGGCCCACTCCAAAGTCTTACATAGTTTATTCAAAGTAAACTATCTCCCAGTGTCATTTTGCGCATTCAAATTTTGTGAATGTTATCAGTATAATTAGTCCTTTTATCAAGCTCAAAAAAAAAGTGTGGCACAGCCTGACATGAGTGTCTTTCCAGCCATGCCATTCATTCATTTTAGAAAAGAGAAATGAAGCCTATGTATTTCATGAATAATATCAATACCACCCAGTACAATTTTCATGATTTTACTGTTTCTGCTGATGTATCTCAATTTTACTTCGTCAATAAAGTATGTATGTGTTGCACTCTCCAATAATCAGATGATTCATTAAGTTTTGCAACTTTTAATTTAGTCCACAGTTCAACAAACAATTGAGGCACGCAGGGACACAAAACACACCTGAGCGCACCCGGGCCGCACTCACAACAATGAGTAGGTGGGGTGGACCCACTTTTGAGCTGGACCTCCGTCTAGCCACAGCCCCTTTCCTGGGTGTTCCCCTTCAGTCCAGTGACATATTCATTTTTTAGCGACAGAAATATAATAATTTAACAGTGTTGCACATATGATTAACATTAGCAAAACAGATTAGATGGGCTACATATGTATTTATTTAGGATTATTCTACTTCACGGTCCTTCTTTCTATTCTGTGTTTTGGATGACATAATACCACCATAAACAAACTTATTTGTTGGCTCATCCAAGCCCCAGTTCTTTTCACCCGGGGGCTGTGTGGCCACTGAACATGTGCAGTAGTGCTCCTCTCTGACTACTCTGACCAATCAGAGTGAGCCGGAGCTAAAGATCAATAAGCTGCTTTACAGTTAACTGAAGGATTTTGAATCAAGAAAGAACTCTCTGAATATGATCTGATGACAGGTAAAGATTGCCACAAAATCCAACCTTTTTGAAATCACCTGGTCACTGTTAGTCTGGGGTTTATGCATTACACTCTATTGGGAAATGCTCTCTGGACTGTAGAGGATTTATTTCTGCTGTACCAATGGACTGACCACTAGTGACAACTGGCTAGCAATACCCTATCCACTCATTTGAATAGATTGATTGCCTCTCTTGGGAGTATGACATCACATACCAAAAAACATTTTTGGGTCCTAGCCTTGGATGACCAATGGGCATGAATGCTTACTTTGAAAAAATGTGTAACTTCAGCTTTAGATTGGAATGCCACATTCATGATGTGTTCTCAGATAGACAAATCCTCTCTGAAATGAGGCCTTACGGCACTCACTGACATTGATGAACAGCATGAACAGAAATTTTGGAGAAACAAAATGTTTTTGTTACCCATACAAAAATTTGCTAATGCCCTAAAATTCTGGGCTAAGTTTGTGGTTTTGCCACACAGAAACCGTAGCACTTTTCCTAAACATTTTGATAACTTTTGATGTCCCACTCCTCAAGATGATTTTCACCAAGTTTGAACTCTTTTGGGCCAATGCCAAATGAGGAGTTGGTAAAAGTATGAAGTGTTAACCACCTGCAAATTTCAGAGTTTTGGAGAGTAGGTTTCGGGCAAGTTTAACAACTGATTCAAGTGTTTGTACAGGTGCAAAACAGGTCTCTCTCAGGCTGCAGTGCAAATTTAGCACATGGGACTTTATGAATGTGCAAAACAGGGCAATTTTGCCCCATCGCGTAAAATTAGAGGCAGAGGAAATGCAAATGATAATGTTTTGCAGGCACCGTTTGATTTATTTAGACTGCGAGGAGCAAAACTGCGTGAAAATGTAATATGTTAGAAAAGCAGGCGTTAAACCTTTGTGCAGAACAGACTGTTGCAGTTTACACGTCAATGTGGCATAAAATGGTTTAAAATGATTGTGTTTAGCTCATTTACAAATACAATCAGGCCTACTATAAAATAATAGTGCTGTTTTGACGAAGGGGAGAGGTTAAAAACACACTTTACCTGCGACACTTTGGCCTGGATTCTCGTCTGTGTCGCTTTGAACTGCAGCAGTTACAGAAGCTGTGCCTCAGACGGATTTCAGGAGTTTGGTCCAGATCCTTTTAATGTCCTTAAACCGTGCACTCTGTGGACGAGGTATGGATGACACAGACGCGACTCGTCCACCTGTTCCACGTCTCCCTCTCGTCTCGTTTCCAAAAGCCACACGGGTCTGTGCTGTACCGTTGTCCCTGGGCTGTAAGAAAAAATCGTCATGATCTGCGGCCCAAAATTCATGTTCTCTGCAGCGTTGGTTAAAGGCTGACGCGCAGAAGGACTGACTTTTTCTACCTAAACTGCAGTGTAGGTTAAAATGATACAATCACAGACTTTCCCTGTAGCCTAAAATGAAGATCTCATGAAAAAAACATTGATGTGCTAAATAATTAAACTAATGTATGTCTTTTTAGTTGTTGGCCTGTGAGGCTAGTGAACATCATCATTTATCATCATAGGTTCTTATATGTGTCTGTTCTCCCAAAAGCAGCAGAGGCACATTTGCAGTAAACTCATTTACTTAGATCAGCACCACTGACAGGATGCACGGTTTCTGATGGTAAATATGGTCCAACACGCCCACAAAATAGCACGTGCAAATTTTAAGTAGTACTCGTAATTTAGCACCTGACTTAGTGAATCTGGGCCTGTATGTGCAAATGGGAGCAAAATAAAAAGTTTCTAAATGTCACACTCCTCAACATCAATTTCACCAAATCACAGCTCATTCGGCCAAACACCTTAGGGGGAGTTCGTAAAAGTAGTTTTTAAAAAACGTGCTTAGAAAATTTTGATCCAATATGGCGACATCTGGTTCTGGATATCTGGAGTGTCGCTGTAATAATATTGTTTGCTTCTCTTGTCACCATCTACCTCTGTGGTAAATTTTATGATTACGGTCAGATTTTTTTTTACACTTGTATGATACACATTGTGTATTACTTTTGTACACACTGTACAATGGGGAAGAAAGAAAGAAAGAATAATATTCTGATGAGAAAACAATGTTTCCCATTTTTTATATATCACAAACTATACATTTTCGGAAAGCGCCCGCGCATTCCAACCTCATGGTGTGGGTTATTTTCATGTGGGCTCCGCCCACTGTGTGTTATCCGCCCTCAGTACAATAATAATAATCCAACATGAGTTGAGGAACGCATTAGTGAGTGACTAAGCACACATGAGTGCTTTAGGTCAAGGTCAAGGTCAAATTTATTTGTATAGCACATGTACAACGATTAGTGGTACCCAAAGTGCTTCACAGAAGCGACAAGGTAAAATATATAACACAAATACAATAGTACAAGCAATAAATAAAAACATGAACATTTATTGCATAAAGTGCTACTCTTGCGATTAAAGGCCAGTGCAAAGAAGTAGGCCTTCAGTAACGATTTGAAAATGTTAAGGGACTGTGCTGCTCTTCAAGAACTTGGGAGCTGCCCCAGAAAAAGCCACCTCGAGTCTTAAGGCGAGTTCTTGGACATTTAAACCACCCCAACATCACACGATCTCTCTGGGTGGAGTCTGCACGTCCTCCCTGTGTTACCGTGGGTTCTCTCCGGGTTCTCCGGCTCCTCCACCGTCCAAACACACGTGTAGGTTAATTGGCAACTCTAAATTGCCCCTTGAGGGTGAATGGTTGTCTGTCAATGTCTCTCTCTCTGTGTCAGTCCTGCGATGAGTTGGCCACCAGGGTGTACCCCGCCTAAGGCCCAAAGTCACTGGGATAGGCTCCAGTCACCCGCAACCCCTAATGGGAATAAGTGGTAAAAAATGAATGAATGAATCTCTCGTGCCTTGGTGCACGCTAAGGCCTAGATTTTCCACTTTCCACGCTAAACTGGAGCAAAAAGCGTGTGCGGTTGAGATTTGCGTTTCTCTCCTGCCTCAGCACAAATTTGCACATGAGACTGAATGTGCAAAACAAGGCAATTTTGCCCCAAAGCACAAAATTGGATGCTGAAAATATGCAACGGATAATTTAGTATGTCCAACAGCAGGTATTAGACACTAAAGAGCGCTAATAGTCTTCAGTTAGTAGTTGGAATGTAATGATAATGGAAAGTCAAAGTGTGTGTGCAATAGGACTCTGCAGTAGAAGGGCCTGTGCAATACAGACATGTGACCTTAACTGTTGTCTGTGACTCTTCGACTTGTTTATTGTTGAATGTTTGTAGTTACTAACATGACAAAACTTTGTCTTCTTGTCTCTGTCCAACTGAAGTGTACTCTGTGTGTATTTTTTATCTTTCTTTTAATCTGCTGATGGCCTTAGGCTATAACCTGGCATATTTACATTTGTTTAAATGTTCAGTAACATGCATTGTTCCCCTTTTTCCTTAAATGAATAAAATATAATAAATAAAATAAAAATAAAGTATTCTAAATGTGCGGACATGATATGCTTCGCGCTGGTGTTCTAATGTTGTATGCGACCCTTCTAAATAATGTCTTTACTTCAAAGGAGGCAGTGCTATGTTTATTACTGACTCCGATCAAGTCAATTAGCCATGAATTTGTCGTAACTCAAAGTTCTTTGATCACCAAAATGTACCACAGAGAAACAAAGGCCAGAGAAGTTTACACTTTGTTTATTTGACAATAAGGATAAAAGATAGAAATAGTTGTTTAAAACATAATAAACATTCTGATAATAAGAGCTCAAAGTCCATAAACTCTAAAACATATTGGATGACCATGAAGATAAAAAAAAATTAAAAGAAACAGGTGTCAACAGGTTCCAGGGCGAGAACTTCAGGGTCAGGGTGTTCAGGCGCCCCCCGGTGTCCAGGTGCGGGATGGGAACTACGGCTCCAAACCGGGGCTCAAACCACACACTCCCACTTCAAAATTCCACAGTACTCAGTGGTTATTTGGGAATTGTCCCTTTACTTGTCGTTTTAGTTGCGTTGTCCAAAAACTGTACTTTAATTATTTGAAAAGCATACATTATTGATACAGACTGTTTGGTAATTAAACCCCTTTTGAATTAGTTTTAATTTTCCCTTTTGTCGACCATTTGATTAAAGTGAACTATCAAGCTTCTGGGTGTAACAGACATAGCAAAGCTGTGACCCACTAATTTTCAGTCAAATCAACCATCCTGCCTGAAAAAACAATGCCAAGCAAAAACTAATAATTTTTACTTTAAAGGAAATGTTATTATGCATTTTTCATATTGTTATTAGCCCTTAATTATTAATTTATTATTATTATTATTATTATTATTATTATTATTATTGTTGATTAAATGGCAGGGTTTATCAGCCTGTGAAATGACACTTACTGAGTGCATCCAGCCACTAGATGGCGCCTAGCACTTACACAATTTAGTGAAGTTAGCACTAAAGAGATGCTATGATGCAGTTAGCAGTAGCAGTTTATCGTGTTAAGATGGCAGAAATGCTCAGAATGAGTCTGTAACAGCAAAAGATTCTTGCATAAGTGGAGCTTGAAATCTTAAAATACATCATAGAACCAGGAAGTTTATCTGGTATTGTTTTTGATGCTCGGAGGGAGAGGATTTTCTAATGAACATTCCTCAAAACAGCGTGAATCCAACTAAATGCAATTTCAGATATGTTTTTGATGACAGAACATTGTCAGAACAGGGTTAAAAATCACTGTGTCCTTTAAACACTACTGGCAGTTCTAGTTTGCCATAGATTGTTGAGTGTATTATATATATATATATATATATATATATATATATATATATATATATATATATATATATATATATATATATGTGTGTTTTTTTTTATGTAAAAGCATTAAGTGTCACTTGGCAGGGTACAGTCATTCACAAAGATTTGGATGTTCTGCTCAAACATGGTGTTTTTCAGAAAGTCCTGGAGCGTCTGTACTGACACCTCCACCACCTCATTGCCCTCCTGCGCATTGAGGCCGTAGTGAGCAAACGCTGGGAGCTTGTAGCGGACACTGGCAGGTGCGCTGTGGTCATAGTGAGGACAGCAGTATGCAGACCAGAGGTGGGAAGGCACAGCTACACGCTTCATGTTCCCACCGGACATCATCCGTCCAGAGGTGCTTATACCGGTCACTATGTAAGCGGGGCCTCTGCAGTAGTTGTTCAACCGTGTGCGAATGACTTGCTCCTGGGTGGTCCACACGGGATCCAGGAAGTCCAGCATTAGCGGCACAGTGTTGGTCAAAGTGTAGGTGGAGGCCTTGTCGTCTGGGTCGTCCTGGTGCACATCAGGATTCAGAGTGGCACGCTCATATAAAGCTGCATTCATGTAGTCATTAAGGCCAGTCTGCTCATACAGCTGTGTGCCCTGCTCATCCTGGAGAACAGGCTGCATTTCCTGTGTGGCTCCAGGTCTGAACAGCTGCAAACACATAAGTCAGGAGCAGATTGTTGAGTTCAGTGGGGCAATTTTACATCCAAAAGGACACTTCTATTGGCTGTTTAACAGCTTATTCAACAAGATGGAAAATTTAATTCATGAGTTCCGGCTGTAAAAATGAAACTGAAAATCAAGGCCCTCAGACCCTCAGGCTGTAGATACAGGACTCTGAGGTAGAAGTGGACACGCTTCAAGAAAAACTTTTGTCTCTTTTGCCAGTGCTGCTCTTAATACTTTTTAATTTGTCAGTCAGCAATCAGCCGAATATTTGTGCAGACATTTTCCACAGTATGGCATTAAGCTTGCATTTGTTCATTTACAAGTGTTGTTACTGCTCAAAAATACCTTGAAAAACATGCATTGTGTATGCAGGGTCACCTCTCCACAGATCTGCCTGTAACTTGGCCTGGTGGTGCACCCTTTGTGGAGGCAGAAAGGTTTAATGCCATACTGTCAAACATTACAGGCGTTGTGAAGGCTGTGGACCCTCCACCTGAGAAGTGCACCAAAGTGCATACAGTCCTGATCAAAAGTTTAAGACCAGTTGAATAAATGTCAAAAGTCACTTTTTACATGGTTGGATCTTAATAAGGTTCCCAGCAGAGCTTCAATGAGCAGCGCGAAAATGGGAGTAAGACAAAAAAAAGAGTAAAAAATTTATAGAAAACAACATTTAAACTGATCCAATAGTCTGTTCTGCAGCTGATCAAAAGTTTAGGACCACATCTCAAAAAACAACCTGAAACCCCCTCAAAACAGAAATCTATGTCCCAGACATTCACAACTCACACAACTCGGTAATGCGTAGTGTCTCTGTTATTGTTGATCACTTCATAAATCGGTTGTGGCGCTTGATGCCAGTGTTTCCAGGAGGTGAGTGGAACATTTCTCCAAGTGGAGCAGACGGCCTCATGAAGGACATCTACTGTCTGAACTGTGCTCCATTTGTGTAATCCTCCCTTACCGTCCGTCCCCAAAGGTTCTCAGTTAGATTTAGATCAGGGGAACACACAGGACGGTCCTAAAGAGGGATGTTCTTCTCCTGAAGAAGTCCTTTGTCCTGGGGCTTTGTGAACTGTAGCGTTGTCCTGATGAAAAACCCAGTGGTTCCACAGACGAGGCCCTCAGTCATGAGGGATGCTCTCTGCAACATCTGCTCAGAGCCAGGGGCCCCTGCATCACCTGGAGCTACATTGTTCCACTGCAGGAAAAAGCCTCCCAGATCATTATGGCGCCCCCTCCCTGTGGAGCGTAGAAAACATCTCAGGTGGATCTGCTTGTCGTGCCAGTAACGTTTAAACCATCAGGACCATCAAGGTCACATTTCTTCTCATCAGAATCAAACTTTCTTCCACTTTCAGTGTCCCATGTTTGTGTCTCTTGTAAAGTCCAAGCTGCA